>CAJJDN010000143.1:210340-300697 GCA_905182985.1 Paramecium sonneborni | reverse complement strand
TATAATATCGATAATTAGATTATATCTTCTACAAAAGACAATATAAAAAAAAATTGAAAGGAATGTAAAAAGGAAGAAATACCTTTAAAAAAAAATAATAGAATTTTGAAAAAAATTCAATATCAAACAGAAAGTATGTAATCAGAAAAAAGGAGAGATTTGTAACTTAGAGATGGGAATATGATATCTTAATTATAAATAAAATATATATGATGTAGGCATTTTTAAATTTTGTAAAAATCTGACAACAATAACTCATAGTGATTAATAAAGAATTAAGATTTTATTAAATGAAAAATATGGTGGTAGATGGGATTTAGATTTTCATTTTATTTGTTTATCTGATTTTCGTAAATATATGAATTTAAAAATTAAGAATTTATGAGTGAGTAGAGTAATTCAATGCAAGAATTGCAAAATATTGGAAATCCCACTTTAATCAGCATTTTAGGAAAATCAAATGTTTCTTGAATATTGAAAAAAGTGTGCTTGTGAAGAGAAATATTAATTTTGATACTACAAATAAATTTAATATTTAATATTGATAAATGTCATAATATCAGAGCAGTGATCCATATGAATTGTATGATGAAGAGTTAATAATTTAGTTTGCATTATTGTAATGATTAAGATTAACAGATTTATGATCAAAATAAATTGTTTATAGAGAATCTTGTAATTTATGATGTGAAATATCAAGTAAAAGAAGCAAATCATTTATTTTAGATTCACCATCATAAGACAGTGCTATAAATATTAAATGAGTAGAATCAACTAGTAAAAACTTTATGGGGTAATGTTTCGTATAATTTGTTTGTAGGTTTTTAAGATGTTTAATTTCCAACTTAATCAAATTTAGAATAAACAATCAAAGAATCAATAGAAAGCAATTTAATTGTAATATAATGATTAAGAAATTAGTAAACTGTTTATAGTCAGACAAATCCTGGAGGTTAATTATTTAAGATTGGATACTAATAAGAAATTGATGCTTGGTTAATCTACTGTAACAATCTCACAGTTGTTGCTTAAGTGTCTGATGATTTATCTGAATTTTCATTCTAAAAATTTGATGCAGCAGTCTAAGTGGCTGAGTTATGGTTTAATATTTTGAATCAATGTAATTAACTTTCCTTATATTAGTTAGCTAAGAAAAAATTAATAATTTGAAATTTGATTTCCACAATCGTACTGTCTATGGACATATTATAAATCAAGAATCATTAATATATCACCCTGATGATATCCTTCAGTTTATAGGCATCCTAGATGTTAATTTTGAATAGGCATAATAATTATTTTGTTTTTATGGATTGCCTCATCCAAAAACTTCATAATTCAAATTACAATTAAAAGTACTCCAAAAACATATAGAGAGAATACAAAGGAGTGATATTGAATTAGAATCAGCAGGAGTTATCTTATATTTCTATGATTAATATTATCTTGTCCATACAGCTGAGTATTTAATTTATAAACACATTCAATCAATGTTATTGAATGAATAACATATAGAAAAGGACTTCAAATAATTTATTAAATCCTTATAAGTTAAACCTCCGAGACCATTTAAATTTTACTAGAATATCTATGAACAAGGTTAGAAAATATTGGAATCCAATAATAAAATTGATTAAACAATCAAAATAAATTTTAATGACTTTGTTACTATTATATTACACAATATATTTAACAACAAGACTTTCAAATGGAATTAATTAAAGTCTATCAAAGATTATAGAGTATCTTGGTCAACCTATTAACCAGAAACATTAACCAGAATACCTGTATATATAGGTGAAGATCCATAAAAAAACCCAGAAAATGTATTTTTGATTATACCAGTGTGTATAAATGGAGTTGGAGTATCAACTTTCGCAAGAACATTTTAATCATTCTATTATTAAACTCAAATCGTTAGTGATCTTTAAGATGCTAAAGTTAGAGACAATTATGTTATTATAATTGAACATAATCATACTCCAGAAGAAGCATAATCTATATTATCAAAATGTAGTTAATTTTATAATAAAATCATTTTGTTTCCATATTCTAAAAAATCATACAACGAGTTAAAATTACCATTTTCATATGAATTGCTTATTACTGCTATGAAAAGAACATGTAATTCACTTGAAAGAATTCAATAATTTGTTAAAAAAACCAAAACCTTTGAAAACTTTTAAGTTAATTCCTTATAAGTAAATGGATTTATTGAATTTCCATTTATTGATGAAGATTTATCAATTGATCATGAATATATAGAAGATGATTTATTGGATCTATTTTCAAATGATTCAAAAAAGTATCTGAATTAATTCTTTAAAAGTCTAAAAGAACTTCATCTTCAAAATTAAAATAATGATAATTATGATGAAGAAATCAAGAATATAATTCATCATTTATTCCCAAAAGTTTAAAATCTTACTAAGCATCAACCAATCAAAGTTGATGATGTTGTTAGAAAAGAAAGTGAAGATATTGTGATTCCTGAAAAAAAAAATAAGGTACCAAAAAAAGAAAAGCATGTATAATATGATCCCACTTATTTACCTAATTCACTTAGTTTTCAAGTAAAAGGAGGTTATAATATGAGAGATAGGATTAATAAATGGATTTTAGAATGCTTAGTATAAATTACTTAATTATATCTTAGAATGCTGGTAATACATAGTTTAAAAATGATGAAAATTACTCTAAAATTGTTAACATCTTCTAAAAATAAACTTTTGAAAATGGAGAATAGCATTTCATTCCAGAAAAAGATCTTAGATTAGAATTATTAACAATTAGTCAAAATGATCAAAGTGTTAGATAGTTACCCTATTTCAAAGATTTTATATAAGATAAAGAAACAGAAATATTTGTTAAAACCTTATTTGTTAGTTTTGATGGATTGATTGCAGCTTTAGCTCATTAATCATCATTACCATGTTAAAGTCCTTATCCCCATATTCCATTTTATTACAAAAATCTAAAAGTAAGAGACAGTTTATCAGTAATATCTTAAACCATATTATAAAATAAAGTCTTAAAATAAGCATTCAAAGATGGTTAACTCTCTAAAGTATCTAATTAACCAATTTTTGCTTCTGAAGATATTAAATACAGAAATAAGACTTACAAAATTTATGTAATTTCATTGTTAGATGGCATTAAAGTTAATGCCATATCAACTGATAGATTATGATGTGAGTATTATAAAAATACATTAATATAAATTTAAATTTCCTTATTAATCTATTTTTTAATAATTCATCATGCTGGATTTTCACCTTATCCTAATTTTAAGGATACTTTTAAGCTTCCTCAGTTTTTTTTAGCACCTTCTTCAGCTCAATTTTATCTGCTTCTTCTTTTTTTAAGCTTTCCTCTTCATCTTTTGCTTCTATTCTTTCTCTTTCTTTTTCATCCTTTTCTTGTTACTCTTTTCTTTTTTTTTCATTTTCTTCTCTAATTGCCTCTTATTTGGCAAATTCTTCTTCTTTCATTTTCATGTAAGCTTAAAAAGTTGGTCTTTTCCATTTTATAGATCATTAAGAAATCTTTTTATTCTTTCTACTGTTGGAGCTACAGCAGGAAACAAACCTGTGTTTTTTTTAGAGTAAATTATTTGATCTTATTTTTAGATATAAATGTATTACTTAAATGAGTAATTTCAAACGCACCTATGGATGTCTTAATATTTTAATGGTTAACTACACAATATGAATTTGGAATAGCAGCCTCTACAACTAGAGAATTTTATAATAATAACAAGCAAGTTATCTTCCTTAAATTCATGATTTAATTTTGCATATCGCAGTTCATCATGTTTTGTACAAAATTAATGTGATTTTTAACGATTTATACAAACTTCGAAATGAATCAAAGTAGAATTTAGAGGAATAGGTTTATTAGATAAGTCTAAATAATTTTTGGCAGGAGGCTTTTCTTACTTTTNACTTTTGAAAATGGAGAATAGCATTTCATTCCAGAAAAAGATCTTAGATTAGAATTATTAACAATTAGTCAAAATGATCAAAGTGTTAGATAGTTACCCTATTTCAAAGATTTTATATAAGATAAAGAAACAGAAATATTTGTTAAAACCTTATTTGTTAGTTTTGATGGATTGATTGCAGCTTTAGCTCATTAATCATCATTACCATGTTAAAGTCCTTATCCCCATATTCCATTTTATTACAAAAATCTAAAAGTAAGAGACAGTTTATCAGTAATATCTTAAACCATATTATAAAATAAAGTCTTAAAATAAGCATTCAAAGATGGTTAACTCTCTAAAGTATCTAATTAACCAATTTTTGCTTCTGAAGATATTAAATACAGAAATAAGACTTACAAAATTTATGTAATTTCATTGTTAGATGGCATTAAAGTTAATGCCATATCAACTGATAGATTATGATGTGAGTATTATAAAAATACATTAATATAAATTTAAATTTCCTTATTAATCTATTTTTTAATAATTCATCATGCTGGATTTTCACCTTATCCTAATTTTAAGGATACTTTTAAGCTTCCTCAGTTTTTTTTAGCACCTTCTTCAGCTCAATTTTATCTGCTTCTTCTTTTTTTAAGCTTTCCTCTTCATCTTTTGCTTCTATTCTTTCTCTTTCTTTTTCATCCTTTTCTTGTTACTCTTTTCTTTTTTTTTCATTTTCTTCTCTAATTGCCTCTTATTTGGCAAATTCTTCTTCTTTCATTTTCATGTAAGCTTAAAAAGTTGGTCTTTTCCATTTTATAGATCATTAAGAAATCTTTTTATTCTTTCTACTGTTGGAGCTACAGCAGGAAACAAACCTGTGTTTTTTTTAGAGTAAATTATTTGATCTTATTTTTAGATATAAATGTATTACTTAAATGAGTAATTTCAAACGCACCTATGGATGTCTTAATATTTTAATGGTTAACTACACAATATGAATTTGGAATAGCAGCCTCTACAACTAGAGAATTTTATAATAATAACAAGCAAGTTATCTTCCTTAAATTCATGATTTAATTTTGCATATCGCAGTTCATCATGTTTTGTACAAAATTAATGTGATTTTTAACGATTTATACAAACTTCGAAATGAATCAAAGTAGAATTTAGAGGAATAGGTTTATTAGATAAGTCTAAATAATTTTTGGCAGGAGGCTTTTCTTACTTTTAAGGTTGTTCTTCTTATTGATTTTATTCTCCTTTTTCTTGCGGTTACGTATACTTCTCCAGAATGTTGCATTTATATTATTTAATTAATTTATTTGATTCCAGATGTTTTGAAATATTTATTTGAGAATTATTAAAAAACATATGATTGATATGAAAGGTAGCATAAGTAATTAATTTTAATTAATTAAATTACAATAAATATGGCCGACGATGAAATTTGTTAGAATATTAATTTAGGAGATGTATATGTAAGTATTATATGAAAGTGTTCAAAAAATGATGGCAATTTAAGAGAAGCATTTAATAAACTATCCACATTCAACAATCCATATAAATTGCACAATGAGAAATTTTTAAAACTTGCACAATTGTTGAATGATTAAAATTACGACTAAGAAATACAAAATATATTAGGTTCGTTGGATCCTTTTAATGATGAGAATGGATATTATTCAGAATTTTAGAAAATTGAACAGTAAAATAAGTTAAATTAGTTAAATAATTTTAATAATATGGTGATTGGAGAGAAAGATGTGATAGAGAGAAAAATTGCTTAATAGTTAATTGATGAATATTAAACACAATTAAAACTAAGTGAAAATTAGTTGTTTGGAATGATCTATAGCCATAAAAATAATGAGAAATTCGGTCATTTCTTAATAATGAAGAATTAACAAATAGGATCAATTGAAAGTAAAATACATAATAGAATTATTATTTTAAGAGGTTTAATCTGAGAAAGAAGTTTCTACATTGGTTTAAGAAAATGATTTATCTAAATTATGTGCTATTTTAGGATGTGCTGAGTTTTTTAATGAATAGAGAGAAAAACAAGTCTAGGCTTTGAGTTTAAATCGTGAATTATATTTAATGAAATTTGATAATAAGAGAGAATTAATAAGTTGTTAGGATTATGTTAATGGAGTGGCATCTAATATTCGAATTTAGGAAATTACTGTGAAACATTTTGAAGGTGCGAGATATTATTTGATAAAATGATAATGAATAATGAGATTAATAATTAAAGTATGTAAAATTATTTAATTATCAAAACAATTTGTTATGAAAACCTGTGCTGTTTCTTAATTATTAATCTGCATTGTAGTATTGTTTAATAAATTTAGTAATTTGAGCAGACGCATCAAATTCTGCTAATAAATTCTTACTTATTGATGATCTAGTAACATTTAATTTCCTAATAATACTTGGTTTTTCAGTTTTCAATTTTCTATCTGGGCTATTTTGTATAGATTGACTTTAAGAATAATATTACTTAATTTTAGCAGGTTCTGGAGGGGTATTATTTCTTTTTATGATTGTACCTTAGATATCCTTTTTAATATTCAGAAATTATAATTGTTCTTTTGCTTATAAAATTATTTTCGAATTTTCCAAGAGGATTGTGTTAGATAAGTTACGTAATTAATGAAGTTCTTTGAGAATTGATTTTAATTTGAATTTAATTGCTGAAGGCTTTGGACTGGAATTGATTTTACCTTCTGATGCAATAATTCTAAGATGCTCACTTTCTATTGCATAAGTTTAAATTTATGTCTAAAAGACAACAATTTTATCTTTTAATCTATGAATTTTATCTTAAGCTTTCTTTTTTAGAGCTTCATATTACTGACGATAATTATCCTTATCTTCTTTTTTTTATCTATTTAATTCTTCATATTTAGTCCGTTAATCTATTAACTTCTATTAGAGTTCACATTTCTACAATTCAATTTGTTGATTGCATGCTTTAAGGATAAGATACTCAGTATTTAGTTCATCATAACGGTGTTTCCATTAATCATGCTATGCATCGTGAAATTCATCAAAAATTGATTATCTAGTATGATTAGCTATTTTACTTGTACTTTGCACAATTATTACAATACTTACCTATCGATTCTTTCATTTCATATTCAAGTTGTTTAATTTCTATAAAGAAAGACTCTATTACATGTTTCAATTCTAATTCTAGTCCTTCTGATGGCTCAAACTCTTTATTAATGATACGCATCAACTGCTATGTGAATTATTATTGCTGTATCAGAATCCCTTGCATTTAATTAGCTACAATATATTTTAATTTATATGTGTTAATCATGTATTATTTGGCAATAATCTTTTGTGTTTCTACATAAACAAAAATACAGTTTTATTTTTATTAATAATGAATCCTTAAGAAAAATTAGATTAAATATCCTAATAGGTTGATTCTTTAAGTAGGAAATATGGTGAAAGAAGTATTTCACCTAGTTAAGATTCTTCAAGAAAGAATAGTATAATTTCAATTATATCCAAGTGCGTCGAATTAAAAGTAGTGCTCAATCATTAAAAACTTTCAATATGAAACCTCAATAGTAAAACTTTCTAAAAACATCTAAAGAAACATCTGGAGGAGGATTCTATAAGAGATCTTAAATTATGGGTACATCATTTCCTTCAATACGTACAAAAGAAAAACAGAAGTAGTATTCTAAATTATTCAAGTAATGATTAAAAATAAGGAAATACAAAAAAAGAAGAAAGTTTAAGTTTGGTTTAAATAGATTCAGTTTTAGGTATCAAATCATTATTGGGACCTAATCATCATTGTCAGTTCGAAATATAAGTAAAAAATCTTGTAGCGAAATTGGTATAAAATATAAGTCTAATAATTTAAGGAAGCAAGTGAGTTATTAACTATAAAAGCAAAGGATGAATTGGAAAGCGTAATTTGGATGGTCAAAAATTACAATAGTGAAGGATTGATATCGAAATTATTACAATTGTAATAATTAAAAAATGAATTAGAGAAGGATTAACAATTAATGAGGGATGAAATTGAAATGTTAGGAATGCAAAGAGATAATTGGTAAACTAAATATTAGGAAATATATGAAAAGTTATTGAAAATGCAAGGAATAGAAAATGATCTCCATGATGCATTGCATAAATTGTAGATGTCGAATGAATCATTGGAATAGATTAATAGAAGATTAAGAGAGAAATAATTAGAGGTTTAAGATTGGTAAAGGAAATGTAATACACATGATGAATAATTTAAAATAAGAATAAATAAATTAGAAGAGACATTGAAGGAGAAGGAAACACAAATATAGCAATTATAAAAGAAATTATAACGATTGGATAGTGAGAGTGCATTTTTATAATAAGAGATGAAGAATAAGAGTGAAAAATTAGAAGAAGAGTAAAGAAGATCAAAATAATTACATGCTGAGTTATTAGATACAAGAGTGAATAAGGTTTAGAATTTATAGGATGAAATTGCTAAATAAAAAAAGGTTATATAATAAAGAGTGGAAGAGATTGAAGAATAAGAAAAGAAAAATAAATTATTGAATGTAAAGAATTATTAAACTATTTATATAGAATAAATTAAATTTATTAGAAACTTAATTAAAGAATTTTGATGATGTAGCTAGATAAGAGAAAGAAGAGTTAGAAAAGGGATGGTAGAAAAAATATAAAGAATTAGAAAAATTAAGTGTTTAATATAAAAGAGATTTGAATTAATTAGAAATCTAATTATAATAAGTTGATTTATTAGTTTAATAGAAAGAACATGAAGTAGAATAGGCTGTAGTTAAAATAAAAGAATTATCAGATTTAAATGAAAGATAATTATAAACAATATAAGCTAATTCTATTGAAATACTTAGATTGAATCAAGAAGTGGAAGAAAAAGATTAAGATTTATAATATGCAGAATAACAACATGAAGAAATTTCTAAAGAAAGAACTGTATTGATGGAAAGAATAGATCTTTAGAATAATGAGATTTCTGATTTGAAATAATAAGTATTTTAAATGAAAAAGGAATTAGAAGGATTAAGGTGGGAGAAGTAAGATTAAGATAGAAAACTTGAAAGATTAAATGAATAAATAGAGTAAGCAAATTAAAGTTCAAATTAATATAGATAATAATTAGATGAAGAGATTAAAAAAACCTATTAATTATATTCTGAAATCAATAAATTCAAATAAGATATTGAAGATTTATAAGTTTAACATTTAAAGGAAATGTAATAATAATAGAAGATTATTGATGGTAAGGAAGGAGATATAAAAAAACTTCATGATAAATTATAAGAATTTTAAGATTAAGATAAAGATTTATCAGACAAATTAAAAAAATTGATAAATGAAAATGAAAACAATAGTAAGTTAATTCAATAATTGTAGAATGAAAAATAGGAATTGGAGTAGTAAATTTAAGAATTAAAGAAATTATTGAATGAATTATCAAATGATAAATAATAATTACTTTAAAAAATAGAAGAGATAAAAAATGATAAAACTGAAGTTCAATTATTATAGGTGGAAATAGAAAAATTAAAAGCAGATTTAGAATAAAAAAAGAACTATGATGAATTGAAAGAGATTGCTAGCTAAATTAATTCAGTTTATGAAGAGAAGGTTTCTTTAGAGACTTAAAGAAATGAATTATAGGTTTAATTAAATAAAACAACAGAAGAACTTAAGGAATGGAAGGATAAATTAATTAAATTAGAAAATGAAAAGAAAAAGAATGATGATGAATTTAAATAATATAAAGATAGAGCAGAAGAGTAATAAGAAATTTATTTATAATCAATAAAAGGATTAGAAAAAAAGAATCATTAGCTCAATTAAGAATTACAAAGTGTTCTTGATAAAATGGAGTCTTTAGAAGAAGCACTTTAAAATTAAAACAAAGATATTAAAATAATTCCTAAATAAGCTTAAGTTCCTCTTCATAGAAATAATACCTTTTAATAAATTTTTGTTGAAGATAAGGTATTCTCTAAAGAAAGTACAAATGATGAAATTCTACTAAGATTCTCAGAAATCGATTTTAGTAGATCTAAAGGTCATCTAACAATTTGTTTTTGGGTTAAAATTGATAGAACAAATTCAAAAGAAATGCTTCCTATTCTAAAAATTAGTACAGAAAATAAAAAATTATTAGAGATGGGTGTTTATTTAGATACTAGATAAGTATATAGCACTTTTATTCCTAACAATCATCCAAAAAATACTAAATAATAGAATCCATTAACTGTAACTTCTTAATTACCAATTAAATTGGGAGAGTTTTAATTATTAGCTTTAATTTTAAATGAATCTGGGTAATATATGGATATGGGTTTATGTTTAAATGGAGTTAGGGATGATTAAGTTTCTATTTCAACTTCTTTAATTTTTCCAGAAGCTCAACTATCATTTGGAAAATATACAACTCATCATCTAGTTTTAAAAGATTGTTTAGTAATCACAGAGAATTTATAAAGAGTTAACATTTTTAAAGAAGTATATTAAACATTTTATTAAAAATATAATGGTATAAAAAAGATGAGTAGAAGGTATGGATAAAAGAAAGAAAATATATCCTATTTTTCTGCAGGAGATCTTATATTTTTTTTAATTTAATAACATGAACAATCTCCTCCTAAATCAGGAAGTAGATCTAAATCTCCTCCACCTACTTAAGCAGTGATTATTAATAATAAAACTATTCCAGCAGGATTAGTAAATTAATATGAATTAGCCAATACTTAAATTAAAACCGAAGAAACTAAACCAGAAGAAGTATAAGAATAACCATAATGGAGTAGAAAATATTCAGTTGAAAAACTCAAGAAATTCTTATTTACTAATTTTAATTATAAAAGATTGTTAAATCCATTCACTGAAAATTATGATTATATTTCTTTAGGATTGTAATTATTACAACCACCACGTAATGATGAATAACCTCCAACCAAATTTCATAAAATAATCAAACCAAAAATACAATTATCTCCTTATTATATGATGCCTTATAAATAATTTTTAAATTACATATAATTTGTCGGATTATTAAGAGTTACTTTTGAAGAACTACACGATTTATGTGAATTGATGGAAGTAATCTATACAATAGGTAAAGAAAAATATATTCATTATGATCACTTTCTGATTGTTTTAAGAGAATGTATTATGCCTAGAGCACAATTATAGAAGAAAAAAGAATAAGAAAAAGGTGAACCATAACCACCTTAAATTATTGAATCTTACAAACATTTTTATAAAGAAATAATTATAAAATCTACAGGTATAGATGAACAAGAAGTAGAATTATCTAATGCTGTTGAAATTAATGAAATTTCAATCAATAAAAATGATCAAATTACTTAATTAGATGTAAAATTAAAGAATGAATCTTTACAAACCTACCCACTTGAACATTTACCTGGTGCTTTAGTAGGAACATTGAATCTATCTTAATAAAAAAAGGTTATATTTATATTTTCAAATGATTCTTAAATAATAGAAATAAAAACAGACACTAATTCTTTATTGTTAGGAGAATAATGTGAATTAACATTAAGTCATGAATTAGAATTAGAGGAAAATGAAAAAATAGTCAAATTTAATATCTAGGATAAATAAATTAGAGTTGTTATCTAAAATTCAAAAAAAATAAAAGAAGAAATCTAAGTATATTTCTTATTTATCATACTAGCCTATAGAAATGGATCCAGAAACAGAATTAGAATCTTTGAGTTTGCCTTAAGTTCCAGATAATTGGAATTTAGGCAAATTCTATGTAAATATTACTAGATGTTAAAATTGTGATAAACATCAATAAACTACAAGACATGAAGAAAAAGACTTCATTGAAAAAACAGAATATATTTCGAATCTTCTTAAAGAACTATTTCCAAATGTTGAGATTATTGAAAATGAAGATAAAACTGATAAATTAGAAAATTTTGAAGTCTATATTAAAAATGCAATTGGTCCTGAAAAAGTTATGCTTCTTTAAAAATAAGAGAGCATGATTAAATTTAAAGATAATTTTAATGATAAATTGCCGAATCTATTTGAAAAACTTATGAGAATAATTAATTTTTATGGTACTACAGAGAAATTAGGACAAGAATAAGAAAAGTTTAAGTGAATATTAATTAAATAAAAATATTTATATATATATATATATATATTTATAATGTACTATTAAATGTGGTATAAATGCACTCATTTTCCAACAAAACCTTTAAGGTAAGTTTCCTTTTAAGCTCTGATGACTTCTCTCTTATCTGTCTTTCTTGACATATAAATCTTTGTTTTTTCTGAACCTCTTGTTTTCTTTAACTTAGATTTAACTTCCTTCCATCCCTTTCTGCTACCATCTCTCTTTGGAATGATACCTCTTCTTCTCAATCTGAATTTTGGTTCAAATTTCATTAAATATCTATAATCATTCTAAACTTATTACTATTATGTATCGTAGATCAAAGCAAATCCTGTTGTTCTATTACCTCCAAATTATGTTCTAAGACCATATACGACAACATTTCTTTCATCTGCCTTATATTTGCTTGCTAATTCCTTAACAACTGATTCTTAAGAGGGAGTTGCCTTATTTGGATGGAGTAATTCAACACTCTAAAGTTAATTTATCACTATACTAATTGTCTTCTGTTCAAAAGTTTGTTTAAGAGTACCTTTCTGGTCTTTACTATGAATGTCATCTTCTTGAATAATTCAAAATAAATTAAATCTTTTTTATTAAAATAAAACACAACACAAATCCCTCTCCATCATAACTTTTAATTTTAATTTTCAACTTATTTAGAAAGTTATTTGTATAAATTAATATATTTTTAACAAACTAATTATTTATTTAATTCCAATCATTATTTATATATATAAATAAAACCAATTCAAAATATTTTATCATTATAGAAGTATTTTAGATTTGCATTCTTTTAATATAGAATATTTAATATCTTTCATCTTTTTATCCTCAAATACTAAATTTATAATTATGGTTTAACAAAATGAATTTAGTTAATTAGAAGAAATATAGCGGAATTGTTATAGAAAAGTACGAAAAGTAAATTGTAGAAAAAGAACAAGTAAAATTATAAGCTAAGAAAAAATGATTATTTACTTGTTTTAAATAATTCTACATCATCTACTTCATCAAGATTAGGTTGTATGGTGAATACTTATGTAGAGGTTATCGGTAAATGAGCATAAGTAGCTCTTAACCCAAGTTATCTATTTGCTAACTGATAACAACTAATAACTAATCTACCTTTGCAACAATTATGTCTGGAAAACATGTTTACTTAAATATCTTGCTTGAATTAACATATAGGAGTGAATATTTGAAGAAACTTTAACTAAGTTATGAGTAGACCTAATATAAAAAAAATATAGTGAATTAGGATCTTATCTCATTAAAATATAAGTGAGAGAAACGTAAGAAACCCATAAAATACTTGTTGAACAAATTATAGTCTCACAAACAATGATCTCTGGTCTCCAGTTGATATATAACTTGACTGATGAACTAGGGGCAATAATAGATAAAAAAAAGAGACGGAAAATTTGTAACCCAAACAAGAAATGGGGTCTAGATAGTTATCTAATTAAACATTAAAAATTTTGCATAGCATTATTCCCATATCTACGGAATATTTAACTAGATTCAAGTAATAGCCTTTATATTCTTTTATTGATATCTTTGTTATTTTAGAACATTTGAAATAAATCTAATTATTAGATAATGAAATATCAAACAAAAAATGAGTTTATTTAAAATAAAATTAAGTAAGAATGTAAATTTATTATTTTTATAGAATCGATTTAGTGAGAAGATACATATTATTTATAGCTGCAAAGTTATGTATAATTTATAAATATAAACAGAGAAGTTGATGATGGGATAGTAAAATTAATATGATATTAAATTATGTTATTTAAATAGAATATAAAAATGAGAAATAATATAAAAAATATTAATAAAAATATAAACTAATATTGTATATAGATTAAATAAAAAGAATATAAAAAAGAAAGGATATTTGTGTTTATTTGATTGATGAAATAATACTCATGCTTATTATTATTATTCTTTTCCAGCTTAAGCTTCAATTTCATAAAGTTTAATAAGTCCTTCATAAAGTCTTCTTGTAACAACAGCTTCAGTGACACCAAATCTGGCAGATGGTGAAATATCAGCTGTTCCTTCATGATCCATAGCTGAATGTTCACCTCCCATTCCTCTAGCTTATAATCCAAATTATCTAGCAATATCTTTTAATTTTTTTTCATCTTTTCCACCATTTGTAATATTTGGGAATTTCCCAAGAATAGATTATCTCTTTCCTGTTCCCATATTAGTTGGACAAGTTGTAACAACACCATAAGTAGGATGTTCTGCAAATTCAAGTCCACTCTTCTCAATACCTGTAAGTAATTAATATAATGATTAATCAACTTTACCAAGATCATTTCCTTAAACTATAGATATTATTCTTAATTAATCTTCTTCACCAACCCATATCATTTTAGTTTCATCTTCACTAATCCAAATACCTCTACCAAATGGCCAATCAGATGCAACACCTGATGATGTTAAATGATTATCTGTTGTCATATCATTAAATAAGAAATGTCTCTTAATTAATTCATCAGCTTATTCTTATGTTATTTAATTTTTATGTCCAGGTGTCAAACTATGATATTTTCCTTTTATTCCAAAGTTTTCAAATGCTTCAACCATTTTATTTTCAAAATTAATTCTTTCTTCTTTGCTCATTAAAGGTGGTAAATTCCATCCTTTAACATTTCTTGCAACTCTTGCTCTCATTGAAACTTTTTCAAGTTTTGGATCAATTTTAGTTAAAACATATTCATCAACTGGGATATTCCAATCATGCTCTTATTTGGTTTCTCCTTCTATTTTATGATAATCTCTAATTAATGGTTATAAATAAAAGGAAAAAACATCATAATCTTCTGGTCTTGTAGCATATACACCTACTGAGCTATCATCATTAGCTAATCCACCCATCATAACATCTAAGAAACGTTGTTAATCAGCTCCTGATAATTTCTTAACTTATTCAACTACTTCTGGTGTAAAATACTTATTTCCTAAACTCACCTTTACTTTTGCCAATTCATTCCATCTTGCTTAAACTTTTCCAAAGTCAACATTTCCATCACCATCTAAAAAGGCCTTTCTTGCTTCTTCCTTAAACACTATCTATTATTCCATTAATTTAATTTATATGGAAAATCAATCTTATCCTCATATTAATATACAAAGATTCTCAATTTTAGTAAAATCTAGAATAATTACACACGTATTATATGATTTAATTAATTTTATTTACTATCAAATTTTATTAAAAGATATAATTATAACAAAAAATTACACTTTATATCATACACATATTTATGTTTTATTATTCCTAATTTTAATCATTTTTATTTATTTTCTTTATCATTAGAATATTAATATTTTTATTATTATAAAGTATTTATATTTTAAAATGAGTTAATCCATTAAAGTAAACTATATTGATAATTCCAAGATATAAGAGGCTGTGGTACTTGATGATATTGAAATCATTTAGAATAAATATGTAATGTGTTTAAGAAAAGTTCTTGGAAAGGTATATTTTATTAAAATTAATTAATAGGGAAGCTATGCCTTTGTCTATCAGGGTTATATGAAAGAGAATGAAAATGAATAAATTGCTATTAAAATCATTCAAAAGTTAGGAACTGAATAAAAAAGGAAATCGTTTGATGTTTTATCTAATTTTATAAAAAGAGAAAAACTTAATCATGGGAAATTATAAAGTGAAAATATAGTAAAGTAATTATTAATTTTAAATAATAAGGATGATTGATTTTGTTGAAGATGAAGGAAGTATTTATTTCATTTTAGAATTTTGTGAAGAAAAATCCCTTTCTGATAAATTAATAAGTGGTCCACTTAAAGAAAATGAAGCCCTTTGGATTTTTAAATAAGTTTTAAATGGGTATAGAGAATTAATTGAATCAAATATTATTCATAGAGATTTAAAACCAGAAAATATTCTATTTTCAAAAGGAATTGCAAAAATAGGAGATTTTGGTTTTTCTATATATTTAGATGACTTAAATACAACTTCAGACCATACAAAACTAGGAACTCCTTTATACACTGCACCTGAAATTTCAACTGGGAAATATTCTTCCAAAGCAGATATATGGTCATTAGGTGTTATTCTATATTAAATGCTATATGGTTATGTTCCTTTTGATATTTCAGTCCCAAAAGATTTAGAAAAATCTAAAAAACTTCCTATTAAATACCCAAATACAATTAGTGTTGATGTAATAGCATTATTATAAAAAATGCTTGTTGTTGATCAAAATTAAAGAATAAGTTGGCAAGATCTATTTGCAGAGAATCTTGTAGGATTGATAAAAGCTCAATAAAGTTAAATTTAAGATTAAGTTACTTAATCGAAAGTTATAAAAATTGACTAAAAACTTGATAAAGAGATGAAAGTTTAAAATATCTATAATTATTTTATTTATGTATCCGATATTCTTACCTTTATCAGAAGTTTAATCTGTGAAATATCGAAACTTCAAACTGCTGTAAAATTTTCAAAAGAGCAAATAAAACATTATAATATCATTACTACAAAATATTTATTAAATGAAATTAAATTTTATTTAAGAGTTTTGAATGGAGAAGTAAAATAATCAAAATTATTTTTTATTAGATGTTAATGTAATTATTAATATTACCAAATGATTTTCAACTATTTAAGAAAAGTGATCAGTATTATTAAGTACTTAATAATTTCAAATGTAATTCGGAGACTTTAGAACAATTCTATCAAAAAATTAAAGAAGCATATGATAAGTATTTTTAATAAATCTAAGTTTAAAATACAAATAAAGAAATAATTAAACAATTTGAGTTTTACAGTGAAGGATTGAAATAAAATGAAAACAATTCTAAATTTTATGAAGCATTCAATACAATTTACTTAAATCTGGTAGATCATATAATAGAGAAAGTGAATCATCAAAAAGTTTTAATAGAAGAAAAGGACCATTTATTTAGAACATTAATAAAATTATTACATTGTTTTTAACCATTGTAGTTTAGTCATCATAAATTGGAAGCATTTAAAGTTGAATAAAAGCTACGAACTTCATCAAGTTTAGAAAAAGAATTTAATGAACTTTATTATTAATTGCTTTCTAAGAGTTGATATATGAATTAATATTTTAAAATTATATAAATAATTGACATATATGGAATAGGATAGTGTTTCTATTTTATGTGAATAAAAGGAGAGAAAAATTAAGTAATTGCAAATGATCTACTTAGAGTAATCTTGATTGGAGATCAATCTGTAGGTAAAAGTAAACTAATGGAATGTCTTTTGAATATTGAATCAAAAGTTAATGATAAATAAATATAATCTGTAGATTTCTTCATTTCCAGAATTCTATTACCAAATAAAACAACATAAAAGATTCATGTATGGATTACTTCTGGAGAAATAAAGAATATGTTTTTATATAAAATTGATGTTTAGTGCCATGATTAGAGCATTTCTGCTTTAGAGTAACATTTATATCATAGCATTTTCATTAAATAATATGATAACCCTTGAAAATGCATTAAATACATGGTTTTAATAATGTGTTAAAAATGCTAAACAAACAAATGCATATTATTATTTTTTAGGAACTATGGGTGATCTTGAAAGGAAATGTCCATAATATAATGAGATAATAAATTAAATAAATGAAAAATGTATAGAATATAAGCTAGCAGTATTTGGTTCAAAAAAGACTCATCCAATAAATGGAATTCGTTAATCTGAAAAATGGAATGATGATCATATTATAGAGTTTGCAACTAAAAAACTACCATAAAATGTTTATTATTCAGAATGCTCAGCAACTGAAAATTTAGGAATGGATAGAAGTATGAGTATATTTACAAAACTAATAATGTCTGCTATGGATATTTAAGATAAATTAAATGGAATAGTTAAGATTACTGAATAATCAACAAATACATAACCTTAATTATAATCTGCTTAAGATAAAAAACCTTCAGTTAAGATTGAAATTTAATAGCAACCTCAAGAAAAATAAGAAAAAATGTGTTGCAAAATATTTTGAAAAAATAAATTAAATATAATGATCAATTATTTAAAATTAAAGGTTAACCTGATTAATTTTGATAAAACAATAAATAGGGTGTCTCTTCTTCTCTATCATAAATATTATATATCAATTACATAAGTTCTTTATCAAGTTGATCACTATTATATTCTAAATTTGTTATCATCGTATCATCAAAAGTTACCCAAACATCTGGTTTATCAAGTTATCTAGCATAACAAATGTAATGTCCAGAGTTACTATTTTTACCCTATTTTATTATGATATTATATAATCATACCAGATGGATAATAAATGCATAAAGATCATAGATACAATCTCTACTATTTAATTTTTATTTATTAAAGATATGTCTAAAATCAATTTGAAATCTAAATGGTACTTTTGTTAACATTTTTTTCATTGTTAATGTAGTAGAATCAAATGTGAAACTTAAATATGATATTAAATATACCGATGCACTATCATAAATAAGACAGATGGTAATTAAATCAGTTATTAAGATTTATAAACTTAATTAGTTTTTTAATTGCATCTATCACAAGTATATTCTATTTATTCTTTTTCATATGCTTTTCTAATCATATCATAAAGATCTTAATTATCTTCTTCTTCTTCATTAAAATGTAAATCTATTCCCAAAAACTTTTCTTTAGGACGATATGTTGGTTATCTTTTAGGACAATTAAAACATTCAATACATGATCTATGATACCCAAAGAAAATCTTCTCTAATGGTATTTATAAATGTTTTGGCAATAATTCTAATAGATCTTCAAGAAAATGATGTACAAATTCACTTACATCTTATTAATCATTTGTATTACTATAAGGTTCTCTTAATTATCTTTTTAATTCATAAGGAGAACAATATCCTTTTTTTTAATAAGTCAATAATAAAAATAATTTTTAAAGACTACTTAATTTTGATGCATGAGGAATCAATTATAATGATTAATCTGTAAATTTTAATTGAATTACAAACTTTCTAAAAGATTATGTCATATATAAACTTTATAATATACTATTCATAAAACAAGTATTAGTAAGATTTTCAAGACCAACAAAATCTTTTGAATCTCTTTATAAGATATTTTAATCTATATAACTCTCAAATTCTTAAAATTGTGAAAAATTCCATTAATTATACTTTTCACTTTTTTATATCGAATCTTTTTATTAATAGATTTTTATGATATTTAAAAAGTCATCATCCATATTTAAACCATCATAATATTTTGCAATATTTACTAAGAAATAATATCTTTAGCTAACAAATTCCTTTTAAAATACTTTAGAATTTGATATTAATTTCAACCTGTTGTATAATAAATCCAAAGATTTTTTTAAAGGTTCTTAATCAATTGATGACATACCAACAATATAAAATTATAGTAGATCAATTAATTCTGTACTATGATTAACCATTTAGATATTTCCTAAAAGAGAAGTTAAAATGAATTCTTTGTAAATATATTTAAGAATGTCTGAATATTATTTACTTCTTAATTCAATTGCATATTCATAAAGATATTAACTTATTATTCTAATAAAGATTATACTCTATTAAGTAATTGAATAAAAAGTTAATCCTTGAAATATTTTAAGTGTCACTTATGAATTATTAAAATAATTTAGAAGCATATAACTTTTATATTTCTCAAGTAATTCAATAATATTTTTTTGTGATATCTATAAATTAAAAAAAAAAATACTTTACGTAATAATATAAATAATCCAATAGAATTTCCTTCATAAGCATATTAAATAATACCAGTCAAAAGAGCTAACCAATCATGAACTTAATTTTGATTTGCACTCCCTTAACCATAACATTAAGATAATAAAACATCTGCCAATCTTTCTAATAAGGAAATATCAATTAAATCAGCCTTTTGAAGACATTTAAATGGAATTAACATTAAGGAGAATAATTCTGGATTAAATCCTAAGTCTAATGGACATAATGTTGAAATCATTTGAATTATAGATCTCTATTTAGTTATGTCATTTTTATCTAAACGTAATTGTTAAATAATAGTTCCATTTTATCTAAATTCTGTAATGAGTTTCTCTGTCTAAAATCCCAATTCTTTTAAGTAAGCTTTTTATATATCCTATCGACTAATTTGCTAAATATATTTAACATATAAGTATATGTGATTTAAATCTCTAGCAGATTCACATGCCTTTTTAAATATTTATATAGCTTCATTTTCAAGATTTTGAACTTGAATTTTGAAAATATTTCCAAAATTAATTTTTAAAGCATGTTCAAGTAATAAATCAGAATCTTATTTAAAATTGTGAATGTGTTTATAAATAGCTTAAAGATCAAGGTTTTTAGTATTATTTTTATTGTTTTCAAGTATTTTGATTTTATCATTAAGAGTTATTGCATTGTCTAATATAGTGTTCATATAGGAATTTTAATTGAAAATTGAATTTAAATTTAGGAGTAAATAAGAATAATATATTATTACAAAGTATAAGTAAATATAGAAAAAATATATAAATAATAATAAAAGTTGTGAAGTTCTCTTAAACAGTTATATTAAAAATATGAAATAATAAATTGCACCAAAACCAAAAATTACTACATAATTACCAATATTGCCAGAAATAAAAAGATAATCGAAGGAAGGGACTCCATTGTAAGTTGCGTTTGAATATATAGGAAATTAATGAAACCAGCTGTTTAGAATCCTTTGTCTTAATCTAGACTTTCAAGATAATCAAGCAGCATAGAAACTACAATATCATAAGAATCTTAAAGAAAGTAGTCTTAAACAAAAAAACAGAATGTAGAATCATTAGTGAAAAATAAGACCTATTTTAATCATCGTTCTTTAATGAATGATTATTTGAAAAGATAGAACATTTCAATTGCAACAAAAGTGTTTTGTTTTAATTCTTAAGATGAGTATATTCGTCGATGTTTACAAAGACATGGCTGGCTTGAAACTCCTTCAAACTAATAAATTTTTGATCTTAAATGGGTTTATACAGAAAATACAGATGATTTTAAAACATTATTAGATGGATAATTTTACAATCATTTTAGTAATACCAAAGAACTTACAACTAAATCATGTTTATTAGCAAATTTTAAAAATTAATGTGAATATGGTTATGATACAAGTACATTCTTTCCAAGAGCATTTGATTTAGGGAATGCAATAGATAGAGAGGATTTTCTTAAAGAATATGAAAGGACTGCAGTTACAATAATATTGAAAAAGGCAATTAGTGCATTAAGACTAAAAAGGAAAAATGAAATGAAGAAAATAAAGGAAAGAATATTTGAAGAATGGAAAATAAAGAATGAAAATTAAAAAATTAGAAAAATTGATATGAAAAGAACTGTTAAAAGGAAATATAAAAATATTTATACAGCATAAGAATTAGAAGATTAATCATAAACATCAGAAATAAAATTTGATTGTTTAATTATGTCAGAAGTATTGTCTAGATTATCAGATATGAAAAGATAATTAAAAGATGGATTTTATGATGATAAGAATTTTGAATTAAGCCATTAATATATCTCTAAAACTAGATTAAAGTATTTTAATAATGAAAATTTAGTTTAATTGTATATTCTCAAGTTTAGAAGTTTGATAAAGGTTCGAATCCAAGTTAATTTATGATTAGAAAATTATATAGATATCATTTGTTTTTTAAAAAGTATGATTAAGCTTACAAAGTTGATGGAATAAATAATATATGGATTATAAAACCTGGTGGTTGTGCAAGAGGATAAGGAATATATCTTGAAAAGGATATTACTGAAGCTATAAGTAGTGGTTTATAGATGTAAGCGAGATTAGTATAAAAATATATAGAAAGACCATTATTATATAAAGGATTTAAATTTGATTTAAGATAATGGGTTTTAGTAAGAAGTTTTTAACCATTGCAAGCATATGTTTTTAGTCATTGTTATATGAGAATGTGTAGTCAACCATATGATGTTAAAGATACAAAAAATTTATTAAAGCATTTGACAAATTTTTCATTAAATAAATAAGAATTTAAGAAGTAAGTGAGCAATAATAATACATTAGCCAAAATGATTCAATCTACAGTAGTGATTTTATGTAACAATGGCTTCCAGTTGATTGGTAAAAGATAGTTAGACCTTAATGCAATGACTTAATGATTAAGACACTTAAGATATTATAAGATTAATTTGAAGGTGAATCTAAATATTGTTTTGAATTATATGGTTTTGATATTATGTTAGATCAATATTGTAAACCATGGTTATTAGAAGTTAATTTATCACCAGCATGTGCTGAAAGAGCTGATTGGTTACATGAAATGTTAGATTCTATGGCTGAAAGTATGTTTAATATTATTTTTGGTGATGAATTTACTAAACCTAAAAAATATTATTATGAATTATTAATTGATGAAGAATTTAATTATAATAATTCATAATAAAATTAATAAAATGATTCATAATTTGAATTATGGGGATAAAAATGTAATATTAAAAGAGAAAAAATTATTGATAAAAGATATATTGAATCTTTAGCTGCTTTAATGATTTAAAAATTTTATAGAATGTATAAAGCTAAAAAAATTAAATGGTTTTTAAGAGATACTAAATATGCTATTATTATATAAAAATATGTTAGAAGAATGCTTGCTAAATTATTAAGAATAAGATTAAAAAATTATTATTCAGCTACAAAAATATAAAAAATTGTTAGAGGATTTCTAGCAAAAAAAAAGAAATATCATTTAAAAAGAGATAAAATGGCTACTAGAATATAATGTAGATTTAGATGTAATCAAGCTAAAATTATAATGAATTAATTATAAAAAGAATTAGCTCTGTTATATTTACAATAATTAATCTCTTTTAAAATGTCTAAAAAAGAAGCTAATGATTTGAGATCTAAACTATATAAATATAAAAAAATCTAAAGATGGTGGAAATCCTTATATAGAAAAAGAATTAAATAAAGTGCAAAAATTAATTCAATTTTTAAATGGTATTTATAGATATTATATTCATTTAGTTTTATATAAAAAAAAAGATATAAGAAATTACTCAAAAATCATAGATCTGCAATTATTATTTAAAAAAATTACAAAAGATATAAAGCCATTAAACTAAGAAAAAGATTAGAAAGAGAATAATCCACGCTCTTGTTATAATGTTTAATGAGAATCAAATTAGCAAAAAGATAAAAGAAATTATTAACTATTTAAGATGGATTAAATAAATTTACAAAAGCTTATGGTCGACATAAATCAAGAGTAGCCATGGTTAATATTTGGAATAAGGGATTGTTAAGAGTTAAGGCTATTATGAAAATATAATCATATCGACTTGTCATTAAATCTAAACGATATGCTAGAAGACTTAAAAGATTAAAGAAATTTATTAAATTACAAGCATTTATTAAAGGATTTTTATAAAGAAAGAGATATAGAAGATTAATCTAAAGAAAAAAAGCTATTAAAATAATTATTAAATGTATTAGAAGATATATTTTTAAAAAGAAGATAAAGAGAAGACTTTAATTAAAAAAAGGAAGGGGACTTAATTTCAATTCTTAATAACCAAGCAAAACTAATACAATTTAAACTATTTCTACTAGAAATTCACAAACTTTATAATAATTTCAAAGCAAAAATACAAAGAAATAGACAATATAAATTCCAAAAAAAAAATGATTCAAATAAAACTAATTAGATAGAAAAATTATCAAAATAATGTTTTCTATTTTCCCATATAAGTTGGAAGTGCATCTAGATTTAATTTAGGCACTCCATTTATTTATTAGATTTTACCCATTTTTACACTACTTGATCTAACTTATTAACGAATCCTTTTTGTATCTCCTTCTCGATTACTTTCCTATCTTGCACTCTCTTTCTTTTCATTAAGAAGAGATTTCAAAATTCTATTTTCTTCTAAAATCAATTTTATTCTTAATTCCAAATGTTCAACTCTCATTTTCTCTTTTTTTAGTTCTTATTCATGACCACAACATTTATAATACTAATTTTAAATATTTTCCTTATTATTATTATTATCTTAAATAGTCTCAAATTTCTTTTGCTTATTATCAACTATTTATCCTAAAATTTATTCATTTTCTCCATTTAACAAACTATCTACAGTCTGGTAATTTTAATTATTTTGTATTATTGATATATTGCCTATTTTTTGTTATAATTATTCAATATCTTATTCCTAAAAATCTAGTTATTTTAGATCTCTTAAAATATTTCTCAAAAATGATAAATGTCCTTCTTCTTCTAACATTTATTCAATAAAATTTTTTAAACAAATATGAACAGCTTCAGTTTCATCTCTCCCAAAACCACTTGCATTAATACCTTTAAACCTTTTTATTTATTTGATTATGTATACATAATACTACATTCTACACATTTATAACCAACTGATTTTTAATTTTTTGTAATTCCAGCTGCAAGTAATATATTTAGTAGTTTATCTAAATCTTTATTTGGAAGGCTATTAAATATGCTCTTAACTTGTTATACGACTAATTTGTTCATATGACAGTTAAATTAATTTAATTAAAGTAAATCAGAAATTATATGAGAAAGTATTTTAAATAAGTGTTCAATGTCAAAAATTATATTCATTACTGAAGTAAGAATGATAAAAATAATTATTTCTAAAGAGGATGGATAGAAAAAATAATTTAATGAAAATATTGAGAAATTTCATAGACATACAAGATATCTGTGAAAATTATTAATAAATTAAAGGTTCTTAAGTTATTTTTAGAAATGAGAAATAGAAAAAATAAATAAAATTTAAAATAGCAAAATGAATCGATAAATTAAAAGTTCATAAATTGGTACTGAAATTTGATTAGGCGCTGATTATTGTTTATAAAATTTAATAATGTATATGTTGACAAATGAAGTGTTTCTTTTTTTGTAATGGTAGAATTGTTTCTAAAAAATAAATTATTAGATTTTATAATTAGTAACTTAATGAGTTTCTTAGATTGAATGATTTTTGGTTTGAGTTTAAAATTACGGTAAAAATAAAAATATTGAATATTTATTAACTTATGGGAAGTGCATTACGATGTGGGATTCAAAGAAGACCAAAGAAAAGCAATACACATAAATTGATTGCTCAAAAATACTTAGGAAAATGTATTGATTGAAATTTAAGTGTAGTTGAACAATTTGAACTTGATATGTTGACTCTTATTTTCAAAGACCTAGCTTCTAGATAAAATAATTAATTATTAAGTAGAGATACATTCAATACCTTCTTTTAAATAATAGTTTGTAGCATATAGATTATTAATGTAGGGATTTTGGGGAGAACAAATATTTAATAAGTTTACAAATAAGCAAGAAGACTACATGAATTTTGATGAGTTTTTGGCAGGAATGGAAATGTACATAAAGTGTTCAGATGAACAACGAATAGTGAATTTATTTTAGCTTTATGATTTGTAAAACTAGAAAGGGATAGCCAGAAGTGATTTTTTATAGATGGTATTAAGTGTTAGATTAATAATAGATGCAAAATTACCCACAATATGAATTAAAGAAGATTTGTGAAGATTAGCTATTTTTAGATGAATCTTAAATAATTAATGATTTTGGTAATCGACGTAAGCATCATCGTAGAAAGTATAAGAATAGTGCAGATATATTGGAATTGTCAGGTATATATAAGAGAATATCATGCAAGTTCAACAATACCGAAAATAGAGTTAGAATATTTCAGAATAGTAGTTCGAGAGTTCAAATAAAATAATATCAGAAGGTTTATAGAGTTGTTTTTCAAAGTAATCAGATGCGCTCTTTGTTTAAGATAGCATGATATAAGAAAATGGTTTTTCTTAAAAACGATTTGGATTAGTATTAACAGCTCAAGTATAAAATAAAAAATATAAGGTTGACGGTTAAAAGATAGAAATGTGTGTGAATTAAAGTTTACTAATAAAAAAATATGTGGATTTTGTTTATAAGAATAAAAATGATTAATTATTGTCATTATAAGAATTCTAGACATTTATTGCAAAGCATCCAAATTTAATCCAACCTCTTTACACAGCATTTAATTATAATATCTGGGGGATGATAGATAAATAGCCAAATTATAAATAACTGTAAAAATGAGATGAATACAATATATAGAATGCTAATTATGTCAGGAGAGTTATATAGAATATCGAAGAAAAATGAGGCAAAATAGAAGTATTGTGAACTATATCCACATGTGCTGTTAGAGTTTGATAAAAAGGGAGAAAGTCCTTCAAAGGTGATTTGTTTATAGGGTTTGATAATAGAGGAAAAGATGCACCAATAAAATTAGAAGTATGGTTTTGAAGTATTACATGTTGGGAAATAGTATAAAGGTAAGAGTTATGGATGCTCAGATGATAAGCAATTTAGAATGTGGTAGAATGCATTGGAGGCTTATAACAAGTATATATGATAGTATTATGGGAGTGGAGAGATAAGCAAAAAGTATTCAATATTGGAGAAGATTGGACAGGGCTAGTCATCGATGGTATATAAATGTTAGGATAAGTTGACAAAGGAGACATATGCTTTAAAGATAATAAATAAACAATAGATACCAATGAATTAAGTAGAAACTATAAAGCATGAGGTTGAGATAATGAAATTGATAAATCATCCATATATAATAAGATTGGTAGAGAGTTTTGAGAATAGAAGTCATATATATTTAGTTACAGAATTAATAAAGGATGGAGATTTATATGATTATGTAGAAGAAAAGAAATATTTGGCTGAGGAAGAAGCAGCTATGGTGTTATCATAGTTAACAGAAGCACTGTTATGTATACATTCAATGGGTATTGTACATAGAGATATTAAACCAGAGAATATTATGATAGTATTGAATTAGAATTCAATTAAATAAGTAAAGATTATTGATTTTGGATTTGCTAATTATTTATCTATTTTGAATGAAAGAAAAGAGAATTTTGAATGTGGAACTATGAATTATATTGCACCTGAAGTTTATTAACATTGTAAAGAATTAACTTCTAAAATTGATAATTTTGCTTTAGGAGGTGTTCTTTATTTTATGTTATGTGGATATCATCCTTTTTATTCAGAAATATTATTAGAAATCAAAGAAAATATAATTGATGGCAATTATGATATTTAAGATGAGTTTTGGTAATGTGTTAATGATGATGTAAAAGAACTAATTGTAGGATTATTCGAAGTAGATCCAATTAAAAGATTATCATTATAATAAGTTAAAGATCATATTTGGATTAAGAAATTCTCGGATAAGCGTAAATCCAAGAAGAAATGATATATATATCATCATACAAAACCACATTTTGATATCCATATATATATATATAGAATTAATTATACTTTACAAAATATTCAAACACCCAAATTACCATATAAATGTATTACACTCTCTTATTTATTTTTATCTTAACAAACAATAGCTAATATGAATTTATTAGGATGAAAACATATTTCTGTTGGTTAACCTTCTAATTTAATTGAATCAATATGATCTGTTTTTCCTGCTAAACATCTATCTACTTAATAGATATATGCTTATTCTTCTAATCCAATTGCTGCTATATATTTACTATCATAAACAGACATTGATTTGATCTCTGATTCTATTGTCATCAATTATCCACAACATAATAAATCTGGTAATTACCAAACCAATATTAAAGAATCTTATGAACCTGTATACATATGCTAACCATCTTTACTGAATCTACACTAAGTTATTCCACTTCTATGTGCTTCCATTTAATAAATAGGTGGTAATTAAGGATTATTAACATCCATAAATTATATCATACCTACTCCATTCTATTATCCAACTGCTACTAAAACATCTCTATCATACATTATATTTTTTAATTCAAAATTCTTATCTTTATCTTTTGGTTAATACATTATTGATCTCTCACCTCCTTACATATCTATAAACATTATCTGAGTCTCTTTATTTTATTTTATACCTACTGCTAATTCATTACCATTTAAACTCCAACACGCTATCCCCATTTATTCCTTCTTTTCTTATCTTATACTCTATTTTGTACGGATATCCCATATCTTTACATACTCCTTTGTTATTGATGCTATGATATCTGGTTAATTTGGATGAAATAATAATTTCTCCAATTATTCTGATCCTTATTTTAAATCAGTTGATCTCTTAATATTATTCCCATCAAACGACCAAATCTTTATAGAACAATCATTTGACGTAGCTAAATAACTCCCATTGCAATTCCACTCCATTGATTTTATTGTCTTACGCTCTTAATGAGTTTTCTCTTTCTATGAATTTTTTGGGTATTCTTTAAATTATTAATAAAACATGTTTTAAAAATTTATATCTGAAATTCTAATTTTCTTTATATAATAACAATCTTATATTAATATTCATATTGCTGCTAAAAGCTTTTACTTATCAAGTTCTTTCTATTACATCTCTTTTAATTTATCTTCAATCATTTGATTCTCAATCACTTTCTTCATTCTACCACCATAGTATGTCGCTAATGCTTATATTACATAAAATCCTACAAACACCACTGCACAAACTATTGCATATTATTTTGAATTTGCCTTAGCTATTTTTAAGATTTAAAGTACTTACCAGCTTCTATCAATCCATACCATATAGGTATACAGACTCCCCAAGTAAAGATAGTCATAAGAATGACATAAATGTAATCAATGCATTCAAAAGGATAATAACCTGGAGTAGTTCCATGAAATTTAGGTTTGTAGGCTCCAAATTTTCTAATATTTATAAAAATAAAGAACTTACCTGGTGTAACCATCGTCTAACATAGGGTCTTCGATAATAGTTGGATCAATTTTGTGATAATCTTGTTAATCCATTATGTAAAAATAATAATTATATTTAAGAATGAATTTAATTTATTAAAACAATATAAACATCGATAAAATGTCATTTATAATAATTACAATAAAAACTAACAAATATATTCATTCAGTATAAGATGACAGAAATAAGTAAAATAAAAAATTAGAATTTTAATATTAGATAATTTGGGAACATAAAGTGTAAAGATAGTAAAATAGTATATAGAAGAGGATGATATTGATGATATTTAAGATAATGAATGATAAACTTGAATATAAATTTCATAATTTTTTTATTACTCTCCCAAATTAATTATCAAATCTTCTCTCCATAGTTAATAGAAATTGATCATCTATAGATTGATTCAGATTTCTTATTGATAGATGAATATCTAAATAGAATTTGATTGTTAAATTACATTATAGAAGTACTTCATTAAAAATAATTATCAACAGCTAATAGATAGTAATTATCAAGTTGTTTAGGAGCAAATAGAGATACAATTAATTTCTTAACCATTATATGCCATATTACTTAAATAGGAGTGTTGGAATTTATTAAACAATAGTTAGTTACATCCCAAAAGATGAGATCATAACTACGACAAGTAGATATTAATTTGGTATAACCAAAACTAAAATCTATTTTTTTATGTTTTCTAAATGGTTTTAAATGTATTACAAATTCTGGAAATTTATTTATGTACTTGCAATTATCATGATATCCTAATGCTTAATATTCACTATTAATGGAACACTTTATATTTTAAGTAATTTTTCTATGTTAATTCTCTATCATAAACTCTAACACCCCCATCTTTGAATCCATCTATAATAAAATCAGAATTCACTCCTATTAATTTACCTCTAACACTATCAGGATACATAAACATTTTCATCGAGTGTTCTATCAATAAAATTGAAATTTATACAGTTCTATTAAATAGAATTTGTTTTCTTTAAAAATTACTCCATAATCTAAGAGTTGCATCATCTCCACATGAATGACTCCACATGAATGAATATAAAAATTCTCCTTCAATATCCCCACAATGTCTTTTCCTCATAATCTTAGGTTTGATTTTGTTTAATTGCTTATTTTTCTATCTTTTGTACACACAAGAATAAATTAATGTATTATATTAATTAATTTTTCTTATAATTAAAAAATTATAATATTAAATTAATATTATAGAGATCTTAATTATATACATAATATTTCAAATCAAAATTTTGCCATACTTATTATTCTTCAGAATAAGAAACACCTTTAGTAAATGGTTAAAATGCTGATTTACTAATATCTAATAAATATAATTTGTATGATGAAATCTTCTTTGATTTATATTGCATCCTGTATAGTAATATGTTAATCTTTACCCCCAGTAAATAAATATATTCTGATTTAAAATAAAGCATCTACTTATAAGGTATGATGTTCAAGTGCCTGTTATCTCAGTTTTTTCAAAGATTAGAACTTTATCTTGATTATCAGCAATATAGAGTTGATAATTATCAATTAAAAATGTATTCAATATAAGTTTATCTCAAATCGGTATTTTCATCAGGAGGCTAAGATCAACTATATATTTTCATTGATCCATTTGATTTCATTAATAATTTATTTTCCTGATTAATATAAAAAATGACAATGGTAATATTCATTCATATAACCACAATTATTTAATTGAGAGGGGAAAAGTGATTATATTACAACATTTTTTAATTATGAAAATTTGGATAAGGCTTATCAAGTATTACTATTCTATAAATAAATAATTGCATTATTAATTTGACTTGTTGCTCCTCTTATACCATCCTAATGTAAATTCATAGTTATAATACCATCTTCATATATAATACATGTTGAATATATTCTATTAATTTAGATTCATACTGATTTTAAGAATCGAATTTAATTTTTATAATCATTTTCTTTCTCCAACCAAATACATCTTCTAAGTCTAAATAATAATTAGTGTTGTATTTTAGCAGAATGATAATAATAGGTTTTTAACCAGCAGCAATACCATATAATTTAGTTTCAATTTCAAAATAAAACTAAATCCAATTAATGGTAAATGATCTAAATATTCCAATCAAATGGAAGATCTATTATCAATAGTTTTAGATTGATTGCAATAATATCTAATAATTTTACTATCACCACCTCCTAAATGTATCTTCATCCATTACACAAGCTGCTAATTTCTTCCATTATTTAAATTACATGAATTGCTAATACTTATATCATAGTTATTCTATTAAGATCTAAATCATAAAATCTAAACATTAAATCCCATTTAATATTCATCTATATTTCAATACCCTTAAATTTGTATATGTCATTAATGATAATACAAATTCTTATGTTTCAATCTTTCTTGAACTACTAAAATTAAACTTTCCAAATATCTTCACGATTACATCAATACTCTCTCTTTGGCTCCTCCTTTTTTTGCCAATTAAAATTCATCTTTTGTTATTCTTAAATCAACCTTTGGTTTTATTCACAACTCTATCTCCACCTTTACCTCAACAACATCATATCACATATCTTATTAACAGCCCTGTATATTTCTTAAATTAATTATTAAATACCAAATTATACTAAACTCAATACTTTAAGATAATTTATATATATATTCATTATTTCATTACATCATTTTGATATTCCATCTCCTTTATATTTTACTCCTTATTTCTTATATTCACATTTCCATCAATTTCAATCCATTTACCATTTTTCAACCCATTTTCACCATATAAACCTCCTCCACTAATTAATTATTTAATTTAATTACATTTTATTATAATTATAAAATGTGTCCCAATTCCCTTTTTTCTTTCCATTATCATACTTCCCTATGTAACTAAGTAAAGTGCTATCCAAAATTATTATAATATTTCAAACTTTAAATATGGATCATTTATATCAATCCAATTTCCATTTTTATATCCATTACCATAAAAACCATAACCTCTAAATATTTAAATAAAATCATACATTAATTTCATATTTAAATTTGCCTCCCATTTTCCATATTTTTTTGAATCAATATATTCTCCAATAACATATAAATTTGCTCTATTTTATTGTAAATATATTACTATAAAAACTTTTCAGCCAATTCTATCCATTTTCCTTACTTCATTCCATTGTCATCATAAAAACCTCCACCACTATTAATAATATTACTATTCTACATTTTAATATTCTACTAATTCATCTACCAATAACCAACCTTTATTCCATTCCAATAAACTCCATTATATGTTATCATTTATTAACTTCATATTTAACAAATGTTTACTCCCAAAATATTGGATGCAATTCAATCCATTACCCTTATTAAATACCATTTTAATCATATGTTCCTCCTCCTCTATTCTCGATAATTTTTATAATTACATAATTTTATCCTTATAAATAATCTCCCATCTTCCAATCTTTTTTCCATTTTTGAATTATCCACTCCATATAACTTTACAAAGACTGATTCCTTATTTAATTAAATACTTATCAAAATTTTCATCTAATATAATCCATTTTCCATTTTTTAATTCATTTTCATCATAAAAACCTCCTCCTCTAATTAAATGCTATAATTTCTTACATAATATCATATTAATATATTGTATCCCATTTTTTAAATTTCTTTCCATTTTTATACTCTCCTTTATATTTAACTTAACATCCACTGATATTATAATTATCATAGATACTTTTAAAAATGTTCGTGTAACTCAGTCCAAATACCAATTTTAGTGTCAAATGAATATTCTCCTTAACATCTAGAATTAAACCTTTTCTATTTTATACATAGGATTTTTATTATATATTCCCTGCCACTTTCCTATTTTTTTTTCATTGTTATACATTCCTTCATAAATTACCTTACCAAAACTTTTCATTTAATGAATTATAAATTACTCATAATAATTATCCTGCAACTCAACCCATTTTCCATTTTTCATACCATTGTCATTATAAGTACCTCCTCCTCTATAAAATGAATTTCAATCTATACATTATATCATTCTTATGAGAAATATATAATTATTTATATCCTTTTCCATTCTTGTATTATCCTATATATGTTATCTCATGATTTCTATTAGAAATCTCAATCCATTCCCCATCCTTTACTCCTCCTTCCTTATAATTCCCACCTCCTCTGTATGATATATAAAAAATATTTTACATTTTTTTATCTTCCTAAAATGTTTGCCAATTTCCAATTTTAATACCTTTTGAATACTTCCCTTTATATGTTATCTAACCCCAACTTAAATATTTAGTGAAAATACTCAAAGAAATTTTCATATAAATCAACCCAATTTCCAACCTTTATTTAATTATCATTATAAGTTCCAAATCCTCTAATTATTAAATAATCATAATAAACATTATTTTATTCCTATAAATTTGAGTCCATTCTCCTACTTTCTTTCCATTCTAATATTTTCCAATTTATCTAAGTTTGCACCAACTTTAAAATATTAGAATTAAAACCTACTATAATTTTCAAAAGCCTCAATCCATACTCCTGTTTTTTCTCCCTCAATATTATACATTCCTCCTCCACTTATAATCAAATCAAATATACATCTCAATATCCTTTTAAAAAATTGTCCATTATCCTTTTTTCTTTCCATTATCATATACTCCTTCATATGTTACCTATGCTTTACTATTTTATTGATGTTAGATTACTCCCAATAATTTTCAAATAGTTCAATCCAATTTCCTGATTTTTCTCCTTCATCATTATAATATCCCCCTACCTTAAGCTTTTCACCTCTCCAAACTGCATTCCATTTACCTATCTTTTATCCCTAACAATTAGTTTTGCCAACCCAAAATAATCTTTTAAGTTACTCAAAGTTTTAATTTATATTTTCTATTGAATTTGAAGCTATATATTTTTAACTAATATATGAATTCAATTTTTTATACATTTTCAATATCTCTCCGTCTTTAATAAGTAAAAGTTCCAATTTCTCATTTAATTAAATTGTAATTTCACTCAAATACAATCTCTAGCCATACTTTAAAAACCCTAATAACTTGCAGGTTTTTTATTAGAGTAATTTATTTTCCAAATCTATTCCTTTTCCTTAAAACACTGTTTATATTTAAAATGCCATCAAATAAAAATTTTAAATTAAAAATTTATAAGATAATGTTGGATCATATAATTTTAAAGTATTTATAAGATTTATTTAAATGGCAATAATGACAATTATTTATATAAATAAACTTCCTCATATAGATTAAAAATCTACCGAATGAGACTAGACATATTAACTTTCTTTTTAATTCCATTCAATTAAACTTTGCAGATATAATTCCTAAATGGTTTAAGATTTATCATAATAATTATGATTATGATTTTATTGGTTGGATTATAAAACACTTTATTATAATGAGCGATTAATAGAAGTTAAGCCAACAAAAAGTTGACTATTTAAGACTACTCCTTAATCTCCTCTCGAGATCAAATCTTATTAAGATATGTTATCTTTCTTAATTACTTAAGTGTTATTGCCTAATCCAAACATTTCTAATGTCGTTGGTTCTTAAAGTAAAATATCATTTTTGAATGGATCCATAAGTATTTAATCGTAAAAGTTACCGGTATAAAATATATTAAATTCATTTCTTTAGATTGCAACCAAAGTGGTAGTAAGTATCATTAATATTTATGTAAAGATAGAACTAATTTAGATAATTTAGAAATACGTTGGAAGAGGGAATGAAAATATGAATTATATCACTACCCATAAAATAAGTCCAAATAATAAACCAAAGAAAGCAATAATTTCATATACATAAGTTTACTTATGATTATCAAATCTATTTACATAGCCTAAAAAGAATCCTTATTTTTGTATAAATAATTTACCAGGAAATAGCAAATTGAAAATAGAAATCCAGGCACATTTTTTTTTATAAATTTGATGAAAATAAGGAAATTATGCTGAAAGCGGTGTATTAAAATATCTCAGTGCAACACTATCCCATTCATATCTGACTGTTTAACTTAGATATATAGAAGAAAATATATCTACAATCATGATAGGTATAAAAAATTAAAGAGAATGTTTTAAAGATGTTATTTTGAATAATTTAATCATAGATCCTAAAATACAAATTGATAAAAGATTACTAACCTAATAATAAATATCTAATAATACATACAAACCATGGTTATTCAAAATAAAGATATAAAAACATAAGTAAGGTTGATAATACAATAGATAAATAATCCCTAATTTTTAAACAAAAAATCTTTTCAGCTAAAAATGTAAATGTATTTCTGAATATACCAAATATTTCATTAAAAAAATGAAATGAAGTCAGACCACAAATAAAATATATAAAAATTTTAATAATTTTCTCTGCTTTATCTTGATAAATCATGGAAGTAAATAAAGCAATTAATAAAAATCCCATATAACCTAAAGCTTAAGGCCAATATAAATAAAATCCTTAAAATGGACTTAAATCAACATTTTGAATATTTTATTATTAAAACTATCTTCTTTTTGCTGGTGTTACAAAAGCTACTCGAAATGAATAAATTTTCCCAAAAGTTGCTAAAATAATAATAACAATAGAATCAAAAGTAATTAAAATTATATTGCTCCAATCAAATCTAAGAATAATATTAATTATACCTTTTAGGATGGTATTGGCTATCACAAATAAATTAATATTAGAAATTGAATCCTTAATAGTCTTAAAAACGAATAAAGACATTTTAAATACTCCAATAATTGGAATTTTTTACTTATCTTTCGCAACTATGAATAAAATCAATAACAATGCTTTAATGAGGTTGTATGATTGGAAAATTAGATAATTTAGGAGCAACAGAAATATCTTAATAGTCTAAATAATCTTTTATTGTTAATTCTCTCAAAATAATTGTTTCATTTTAATTATTTGTAATAGTCAAGGGTATTATAAATTTTGATTTTCCATGACCATGAATAGATTGAGAATCTACTTTGTATTTAGTTAAATTAGTAGGACAACAAGAAAATAGAGGAAATTAATCATAATCAAAATATTTATTGATGAGATTATGTTAATAAATAGTTTGAGGCAGGTTTTCTTCAGGGTCTTTTTATTTTGGTGTGATAGAGCCAAATGAGAGTGATACATCTGGAAATGCAAAGGTTTTTATGATAATTTGAAATAGTATTATATTAAACATTAAATATAAAGTAAAATCAAATTTCATATTCTTTAATTTTAGTTTAGAGTATTTAATTTAATTATTTTTAATCTTCAATTTTCTTGGCTAACTTCTTAATAATAAGTTTTTATAAAATGATAATTTCATCTTTATCAGGTATTCTAACTTCTTCATCTGTGTCTTCAATTGTATTCGATAAACTATATTCTAATTCTGGTAAGACATCATTATGCTATATTTAAAGGCCTTTTAATAATTAAATCATCTATATATAAGTGTCATTAATTTTATCTTTAGAACGAGTATGAATTTCATTACCATCTTTAGCTACTTTGAATTTATGTTATAATAATTCTTATTATATATAAATGTCTTCATATTCAAGTTTATATTTATTCATTTATTTAGTCATTAATTTCATATCGTTCAAAATGACTTATTTTTCTTTTTTAATTAAACCCAATATTCCTTATATTTCTAATTATAATTCTGGAGTTTATTATTAAACACCTTCTAATTATTTTGTTGTTTCTTAGAATAGATTACAACTATTAATTGATTTATCTTTAATTTCAAATTCATATTAACTTAATGATCTATCTATTTAGGTAGAATTTTCTGTTTATTGATGAGTACTCATAGAATAACAATGAAGTCTTTTAGGACTAGGACTAATTTATAATTTTAGATTCTTAAGTTTAGAATAACTTAATTAAGGTTATTTAAAGAGAGGAGAATATGATTATTTTGTTTATTGCTTTTAAGGTTCTAAAATCGTTGTATTATGCTTTCTATTCTTTTATAAGAAGTCTTAATATTGTTTAATAAAAGAATTCTAGCTGTTTTATGAACGAGGCTTAAAATAAGGCATGCTCATATAAATAATGATATTAATTAAAATTCATTCTAATAATATTTTCTTTTCTTAAAAATATTTTGTAAATTCTTATTCAATAACTTATTTTTCAGCTCTTATCATACTAAATTCAAGAAGAAATAGATAATACAACTTCAGCTGTAAAATTAAAATTAAAGAATTTTTATGGATTTGAGTTAATGTCATAAATCAAAATGTCTTTTTAAAGTTAGCACTTGAATGTTTAATAAATGTTTACCTTTTTTACGATAGATTTCATCAGCTTAGACAATATTCTAAAAGTATTCTTGGGTAAATGTTTGTTGAATTTTAAGTAGTGTATATTGAATATTATGATAAGTCTTAATCATTAGAAATATGAAATAATAAATATTAGAAGAGTAATAATAATGGTAGGATAATAATGATATATATGTATTGTACTTATATTTATATATATTATTAGATCAGATTTCTAAACGCTTTTCACTTACATAGATACCATCCAAGAATTGTCTAATATCCTTATTCTTAACAGCACAAGCTTAATGAATAAGAGCACAGGTGAGTGATACATTATTCAAATCATTTCCTTAAAGTGTTAAGACATCTATAATTTGAATATAATGATTTAAATACTCTTTTCTTCAGCTTCATTTCTGGTGATAGTTACTCCTGGAAGACATTTAATTGTTCTAATGATCTTTTCACCAAGGAAATTCTTAATTTCAATGCCTAAACCCTTATCTAAAAGATTAATAATGATTGGAAAATGTGCATATGCCAAAACCATTTTGAATTTATAACCTGTGGTAACACCTCTAATCATATTTCTAATTTGTGAGGCTACTGAATTCACTTGGCATTTTTGCTTTCTATATGATTACCACATTCTAACACTCACTCTAGATTTAGCAACATTTGTTTTCTTATTAACTTTCTTTGAAACTTAGATGTCCAAAGCAGAATGTCTAAAATTTTTAGATAATTCACCTCTAGGTCCTAATAAATAATAAAACAATAAGTATATACCCTTAACTTTTACTATTTTAGATTTCTAAGTGATTTCTATCTTTTCAGGAATTGCCACATGCTCCTCAGTCAGAATGTATTTCATATCTTTTAATTCTTTTAATTAAAAATATTTGAAGTATGAATCCGTATTCTGCTAATTTTGATTGTATTAAGCATATTAATACACTCTTTCCTAATGAATAATCACTCGTTGGTATTGATACAGAAATTGAAAAACTATAATCAGAACTTACTTAACTTCAATCAGAATTATAGGAAGACATACATGAACATGCAGTCATGTAAAATAAAATATGGAGAGATGTTTAAGATGTAGAATAACTATCATAAGGAATTGTTACAGAAATATAAGAAATCAAGTAAAAAGCAGAAAAAAGTGAAGACTTAGTTTATTCAATGTGCAAAGATATTAAATCATTAGATATTGCTAAAAGAAACATTACATTTTCCATTGCAGCTCTTAAAAAATTTATTATGATGTTAACAGCTATTGAAAAATTAAAAGAACATTGTAAAGAAAAAAAATATGCTGAAGTTGCTAATCTATTATCAGCATTTACTGAGTTATCTTAATATTTTGTTAAATTTTAAAATATACCATAAATATTAGAAATAACAGGAGAAAAAGAATAGTTGATTAAAGACTTGAAATTATAATTGATAGATGATTTCATATTATTTTTAAAAGGCACAAATTTAATGCAATTAAAAGATTTATAAGATGCATGTTAAACAATAGAACATTTAGGATAAAAATTTAGAGATGAATTAGTTTAGAAAGTATGTAAATACATAATATCTCCTTATTAAGAATTATTTTAATAAATAGAGAATAGAAGTTTAGAAACAACAGAAAGAAGATATGCTTGGATGGCTAGAGTAATTAAAGATTTTGATACAAAGACATAGAATGTATTTCCAGAATATTGGGCTATCCATTGTTAAATTTATTATGAATTCTGTGCAGTAACTAGACTATAAATTACAGATATATTAGAATAATTAAAAGAATTAGATGTTGCTGTATTGATGAAAGCATTACAAGCAACACTTAAATTTGAATAGAAATTAAATGATGAAATGAAAAAAAGATATGAAGAATGGCTTGGCAAAAAAAATAGTAATTAATTTGCCATTTCAGAATTACCTAAAATTAAAGGAGCAATCTCAGATTGTTTTGAACCTTATTTAAGACCATATATAGATAGTGAAGAAAGAGAATTAATGTAACACATCACAAATATATTAAATTCAGATAAATTAGATGTTGAAGGAGATTTAAAAATGTTAAATTCATCCATGAGTATGTTTGCTTATTTTAAATAAATGCTTAAAAGAGCTTCATAATATAGTAGAACATAAGTTATGTTTGATATTTAGAAATTAATTAAGAAAGCTTTAAAGCGCTATTCTGATGAAATCGTATTAAAAATTAATTCATCTAAAAATAATGAATAACTTTCGTAAACTTACTGTTGTTTTGTAATTAATACAGCTGAATATTGTAAAGAAACAATTCCAGGATTATAAGAAAGTATGGTTTAACATTTAGATTCTCCTTTTTCTGATTAGGTAGAATTATCAAATGAAGAAGAATATTTCAATTCTATGATGAATAAATCTATTGAAACACTATTAATTTATGTTGATTCCAAAATTGATTAATATTATTAATAGATGTTAAAAATAGATTGGAATGAATTCGATAATATGGGTGATGCATCAAAATATATTAGAGATACTATTACATTCTTAGAAGCACATATTAAAATAATTAAAGATCTATTATCAGAATCATATTTAATATTTTATTTAAATAAACTTGTTGTCTATTTAAATAATAAATTTATAAATTCTGTTTTTAGAATAAAGAAAATAAGTGAAGTATAATATATTATTATTTTAGATTGGATTATCATAATTAATGTTAGATGTTTCAGAATTAAAAACTAACTTGGTGAGAATTTCTAAATTAAAATAAGAATCAAAATCATAATAATCATTTAATAATTTTGTATAAAAGACATTATCAAGAAGTGATTCTATTTTGAAGTTGATTCAAATGAGCATAGAAAAATTCATTGAAAACTTTCCAGATTATGCTAAAAAATATGAATCTGCTCCTATTGATTTAGATAAGATTCTAGGATTGAAATAATTAAGAAGATAAGATGTTCCATAATTAAATAAGTATTTTACAAAAATTAATTGATTTATTTATTATTTTAATTACAATGTTAAATAATTGTGATGAATTACATATCTTAAGGCTCCCAAAAATAGTAAATACTTTTGCAAAAGATGGTATCAATTAGTTTAAAACTAAGAATTCTTATAATTGAGTATGAAAGTTGGTAAAATTAATGAATATGGAAATAAACATACTAGATATTTTGTTTTAACCAATAAAACAATTTTGCTATTAAATAAATAAAGTAACAACGATATCATTTAAAAGCAATCAGAAGGAAAGTACTTTTGTCATTTATAATTGGAATAACAATATCTTCAAAAAGTTTTGAGTTTATTTTGCATTTCAAAAATGAATATGATGATGATGATCTCCGATTATAAACTGAGAATAGATCTAGATTAATAGAATTCATAGTCAAAACGTATGCTACGGAATTTCATATTCCTTTGGCCTCTTATTAAGTTTAAGATTTAAATTTGAAGAAATATGTAGTTTATAAATAAGATAGACATAAACACATAAGTAAATTACCTAATGTTAAAGCAAACTTTTTAAATTATAAACCAATACTAGATGAACAAGAGAATTACTTAAAAATGTAGCAAATTTATTAACAAGATACAGAATCTAAATTATTATTTGGAGATTTCTTATTGAAATTAAAAGATTATGAAATGAAAAAGATAATTTGTGAAGGTAGTATATCATAGATTGTCTAAGTGATAAATACAAAAACTCATACTTATCATATTATGAAATGTATTAATAAGGAAGATCATAAATATTTAAATTTAAATGAATTTGTTACCTTTGAAAAATATGTAATTGATCAATTAGATTTAGAATCGTCATCCATTTTTGATACCATTAGAATATTGTTTTGAGACTTTTGATAAATATTATTTTATAATGCCATAAGCTAAATGTGATTTACATAAGAAATTAGATGAATTAAAGAAATTTGATTAAAAATAATTAATATTCATAGCGCAAGAATTAGTTGTAGTATTGGGAGATTTACATAATAAATAAATAATTCATGGAGATTTGACCTTAGAAAATATATTATTAGATTAGAGTAATCATATAGCTTTATGTGATTTTGGATACTTAAGGAGAACAATCAAAAATAAAGATTCATTTTATGGTATTGCTGAATATACACCACCAGAAACAATATAAAATAAAGATTATTAATATTATAGTGATTATTGGTAATTGGGAATCATTCTTTATGAAATGGCATATGGTCATCCACCTTTTATTGATTATGACTAGAATTTAACCTTTGATTACATATTAAATTGCTAATTAGAATTTCCTATTCAAATTGATGTTGATTCTTAATTTAAAGACCTCTTATTAAAAGTAATCTTTTAATTTAAACTATTAGCTATTGTAAAAAGAACCAACTCATAGAATTGGATATTAAATGGGAATCTCTGAAATTTAAGAACATGAATATTTTTAAAATACAAATTGGAAAACAGTTTATGATAAATAATTATAACCACCAGAATTTGAAAAAAAATTAAAATTGTTTTGATTAATCTTTTCATATATATATGATTAATATTTAGAACTCAAATATATATATAATAAATCATTACAACTATAATTTTTTCTTAAACCAAGAAGGGGTTAATTTAGGAGCAATTTCAGGTTAAATCTGCAATTCCTCTTTTATGATAATCAAAGGAATTACCTTTTTGGAAATCAAAAAAATTTGGTTATTGCACATTTGGTATACAAAATCCTTATTTTCTGATTTCATTAATGTTACGGATTCATTTATTTAATTTATTCAATTGTAGGAGTACCCAACATTTTAATTATTTCAACTAATTAATCGGTAGCTGATTCTCCAGAAAAGAGTGGTTCACCTGTAAGCATCTCAACAATTACACATCCTAAATAAAAGTTTATAATACCTATAGACCAAATATCAATTGATGTTGTGTATTCTGTTGCACCAAATATTAATTCAGGAGCTCTATAATATCTCGAACAAATATAAGCAACATTTGGTTCTCCAGGTATTAATCTTTTTGCTGATCCAAAATCACAAAATTTTAAAACATGACTATTAGGATTAACCAAAATATTCTAAGGTTTAATATCACGATGACAAATACCAATTCCTATCTTTTTTCATTAAAATATACCTTATAAATAAGCTAAAGCTCTTAACATCTAATAACTGTATATTTTAAGTAATAAATTTGGAAATTGACTTTTATTAGTTTACTTAAAGTTTCAGGAATATAATCCATTACTAAATTCAAATATATATCATCTGTCTAAATTCTTATTTTTTTATTACATTTTTCTAATTATCATTTTAAGTGAAAAATGCTTATCTTAATTATACTATGCAAGGATGAGTTAATTCTTAAATTATCAGATGTTTTCTATTTTTATAGCATCTATATTAAAATACTTTCTTAATAGCAACTTTTTCATTAGTTTTTGTATCAAGAGCCTATAATTATTTAATTTGAATACCAAATAAACCATACCAAAAGTACATTACCAACAACTTAAAGAATCTAGAACTGATTCTATACTGAATTAGATTTTTAAATTGGATTATCTAGAGATCTTTCATCGGTTTAAGTTACTAATCTCTATTTCATTTTATTTATTAATCATATATAAATTCAGTTATATAATCAGATTATCATTCAAGGAACTTCATCTATTGAAGTGATTAATTATTTAATACAAATGAAATAAGAGAATTATTCGCAATTTAATTGAGATTACTTTAATTTTTTTTATATAATTTTCTTAATTCAATATTAGTCTACTGAATATCTTTCCAATAATATTAAAACTACAACTTTTTTATTGGTTTTTCAATTTCATTTTTTAAAATTTAACATTCCCAAATCTACTTCAGAAATGAGCAATTCCTTAAATTAATGTTTAAATAAGTATTTACTTTATATTCCTTTGAAAATGTTTTATGTTCTAGATCTTCAATATTGATAATATAATAATAATAAAAAATTATTAAGTTGTAAATGATTATTAAAAGAGTTAGAAATCTTATATTGATATTATTTAAAAATGATTATATTTTGTGAATAAGTATCAACAAAATGATTTATTGATTATCTTGATTGATTATAATTAAAAATGTTTAAAAATATAAGAAGTAGATTATTAAAAAGGATTAATGATTAGAATTATTGAATGAACCATAATAAAAGGAAACTTAAAAAAATAAATAAATAAATAATAATCATTCATCAAGTTCTTGCTATTTATCAATTTTGATGAAATAAGGGAAATCTCTATTTTCACTCTGTAAAGATGTGTCATAAGTACCTTTATAAATAGGTAAATCATTATATTGATTAATTTAACTGTTAATTGACACACTATGTCTACTAATAGTAACACTACTGCTTATTTGATTTTCTAACTCACTATCGCAGTTATTTTACAGAATATGATTCTAGCTTTATTGATAACTTAAATAATTAAAAGAAATACTTACTCATTTTAAATTCTGTTTGGTATTGATACACTTTAATCTGTAAATTAGTTTAAGTCTTAATTTACTTTATCTAATAATTATTTGCTGAATTATTCCCATGTTTTAAACAAGATTAAAACATTTAAATAATCATGAAGTAGATTGATATTAGGATGTATGGTTGCAGAAGGACTAATATTGGATCGAGGTAGATTTTTATTTTTTCTATAATACATCAATCTGAATTGTGATTCTTTATTAAATTTTTTTATTTAAGCAATAGACTCTTGGCTTCCTGTTTTAAAAACTTCATAATAATAACATCTTCTAAATAGTTCATACATTAAGAAGTTATATTGAATGTATCCATGAATGTCACTAACTTAAATGTTATGTATTACCTTTATAATTTAAGTTAAGAGGATAATTTACAAGCATCCCATAAATTTGAATCTTTATCTACTCCTAAAGGTTAGCCTATGTCAATTAAAAATTTGCATAGATATTTAAAATGCATAGACATACCTTGAGTATCTTAAGAATATTTACACCATGTATTCTTTATTTTATCAACATTTTCAACATAAGTTTGAATTTATGAATTTTACATCTAAAAAAATTATTCAAATTGTTCTATCAATCCTAAAACAAATAAATTTAATAGAACATAATTTGAGAGTAACATAAACAGTATGAAATATAATTGATTAGCTGCAGAACCACAATATTTTGGATCTTCTTAGCATAATGGATTATGTTACATAGTATCAGTCATTATTGTTCTCCAATCATCTCCAGAAGCACATTTAAATAATGCTAACATTGCATTTCCAAAATTTGTAAAATTAATAATATCATCCATAACTTATCCAGAATCAATTCTTCCATAAAGCTAACATCCAAAAAGTGCGAATATGACCATAGTAATGATAAGTATTGTAAAAATCTTAACTAAATAGGGCATGGCAAATACCATAACTCTTAGTAATCTTTGAATATTAATAAGACCTTAAAAGATAAGAATAATTCTTAAACTCCTAAGACTAAAACACAATCTTAACAATTGATAATATTAAATTCCAGGATGTGATTAAAAATAAAGATGAGTCCAATCAGTAATAATATCTGTAATAAAATCAATCAATCCAATAAATACTAAAAATAAATAGAATCTTCTCCAATAGTTATCAAAATATCTATTAATACCCAAAGCTAGAAATAATAAGAGTGTCCATATTAAATATATCATTGTCAATGAATAATGCATAGCATTGGCAATATTAAAATATTAATCAGTCATTTCTGAATTAAATAGTAATAAAATAATTAAATCTATTATTAAAAATCCATATACACATTATTGTACATGAATATTGTTTATAACTTTACTTGATATTTTTCTCATTCTGCTTTTTGGTGGTGTAGAATATAATGGAAAATCAGACATTAGAATATTTGTAATTTTCATAAATTCTCTTTAAACTTAAGTATATTTGCTATTTTCCATTTTAAATTAATTCTCTTTTAAACTATTAAATAATATTCCAGTAAATAAACTTAAAAAGAACATAGATCCAATAAAACAAAAGATTATCAAATATAAGTATGTATATAAATAACTATTGAATGGAATAGGTCCAGTATTTTCAGTTTAACTATTTTCAGCTACTTGTAAGATCTCTCCCCAACCATCAAATGTTGAAACAGTAAATAATGTTGGAAGTGCTACTGTTATATTATCAAAATTATGTTTATAATTGACCCATGTCTTATTATCTTATATGCAATCATTATAAGATACATAAAAAGACATTTTATCTTCACAATATCCAAATTACTTTTCATATAATATTATACCATAAACTCCAAAGATTAACCAAACTGATAAAAGTGTTATAAATACATTTAATATATCTAATAAAGCTTAACCTAATGCTGCTCTTAATTATCTTAACCAAGTTATTCTATACATTAATTTCATAGGTCGAAAATATCCCAAAAATAATAATATATTTATTATTCCATTATTACTTTGTTATTCAATTAGACTTGTTATAATATAAATTATATCAACAATCTACCATGTATTTGTTAAAAATGAACCAGCATCTAAAAATAAACCTTTTGCTATTACATTAAATGTAAAATCAGTTAAAATAATTATATTTGCAATAAATTACATTTAATCTGGAAAATCTGATGAATTTATTTCAAAATCATTATATGTCTTGATAATAAATATGATTATAGAACTATATATTACAAGATCTATTAAATACTAATAATACATTTTAATAACAAGTTTAGTAATAAAAATTCTAAATACATTTGATTTATCAAATAGATATAGAGACTATTAACATTCTATTCCTTAATAAATTGATTAATCTCTTTTTTCAATATTTTTATAATTAGATTTAATTGATACAAGTAAATGAGAGATAAGACTAAGTTTTTATCTTTTAGATTGTAATTATATAGTTTAAGCAATAGTATCATCATAAGTAATCTCATGTTATTCTGAATTAGCACTTATTTATTATGCTTATAATTATTCTTTCTCTATAATTTCTTCTTCTTAAATCCCTAAATATTTTCCAAATCCATCTAATAATATAGCTAGAACTAAACCATAAGTACAATAGTTTAATACAATTACCATAGAATAAGAATAAATAAGTGAAAATGTATAATCAATATCTCCACCCATTACATAAACACCATACCAATCATCATTTGTCATTATATTGAAAATAGTCATAAAAGATTTCAAAATATTATCAAATGAATGTAATTATCCTAAAGTCTCCAACTAATTAAATTTACCTGCATACATTTCCATTCCTATTAATGCATACATAAAAATAACCATTAACATTAATACTGTCAAATAAATATAAGATTCAAATGTTTTTGATGCTATTTATCCTATTTTATTTGCCATCTTATTATATCTCAAACATCTATAGAATAATAGACATTTTGTTCCTCGAATCAACTTCTAACTTTACAAATTAGAATTCGTTATTTAATCTCCAAGTATTAATTCTATAAAATTTAAAATTATTATTAAAAACTCAAGAATTTAATTTGGATAACATAATAAATTTCGACAAGGATAAGAGAATAATTTAAATGATTATTCTAAACATAATAAAATTGTTGTAATATCTTCTACATTTGTTATCAATACAGGATTTACTATACCTTATAATGATAAAAATGTAAAATTGAACAATATTATCAAATCAAAAAAGAATTAACTAAATCTACTACTTATTAAAATATAACAATATTTTTTAGCAGTAGTAATCTTTCCTTTTACTCCCTTCAACCAAATTTAATAATCTTAATAATTTAATTTTTCTTTTATTTCATTAAATTCATTTACCCTGAAAATATCTAAAGCTAAAACATCACTTCCAGACCAATTTTTCTTTTCAATAATTCTATTCTTTAAATCCTTTCTTCTTAATAATCCATATTTAAATTCATTTGATGTAGTATTATCAATCATAATTGGTATTTTTGCATTGATTTTTTCACAAACTGCTTCATAATCAATATATTATTCTTATATCATAACATAAATCTTTCTATTACTAAAAACAGAAAAAGGGAAACTATTTTAAGTATAATTATGTTTATTATTCTTATTTTTAATTGATATAGAAGGTTCTCTATTTATATTATGATGTTTTAATTAATTTTTTTATGTATTTTCCTCATTGGACTTCTCATTCTATGAAGATTTAATCTTTCTCCTAATAGATTTAATTGGTATTAATGTTTTTAATGAAGTCATGGTTTACTTTGGTTTGACTTTAGTTAGTGAATATACTTGTTTAAATTTAATCTGTCTACATTATTTGATTAATTAGTTTTAATCAATATTTTTTGTGTTTTTTCCTTTTTCACTTAAATGAAATATGAATTTTACATTAAAGATAGCAAAACATCTTGTTCACTATTAAATGATTGATATATATCATAATTTGGATATGGAGAGAGTTATGAGAATTGATTCTCTAATAATCTCTAAATTAATTTGGTCTCTAATGGATCATCAGTATAATTTGTCACTTTAATCATAGTTTTAAATTTATCTAAATATTTAAATCTTGGTAATAATAGATATTTAAAATTAAATTAATCTAAATATGCTTAAAATCCTTTTTAATTTCTATTCTTAAGTAATTTAATGATATAAATACTTTTTCATGATTTTTTTATCTTCCAGATAAAGTTCGTACTTTGGTTTTAATATTATCATTATTTAATTCTTCAATAGGATGAGATTAAGATTAATACAATGGATTAGTTAATTATTTTTTATAACTTAAATATGCTTTATAAATTCCAATATGTTTTAAAACAGCAACATCAAAAATAGAAATTAAATCTCTTTCTGGATTTTCTTATTTCTCTTTTAATCTTGTCATAATATTTAATTAAATTTCTTATTGAATAGTTTCTTCAGCTATTTCTGCATAATGGGTTTTGAGAACAGCGATAACTAAATTGAATCCAAAGAACCCACCAACAAAAATAATTAATAAATAATATATCCATATCCATGAATTATAAATTCTCATAGTAAAAAACATAACCCAACTCCAATCATCCATAGTAATAGTTCTTAAAATCTATCCTAATGAATAAATAATATTATTAAATGATGTAGGTAATTTTGGAGTATATTCAGAATACAAACAATTCATATTCTCTGGACATATATTTCCATTACATTATATCCATCCATCTGTTTCATCTCCATTCTCAAATTAACATCTATAATTAAATAAATTCTAAAATAAAAGTACTCCAAAAACACCAAAAAATAGTGAAAATAATCCTACTATTACTAAAGCCTCTAATAAAAACTTTAATGATGATATTAAGGCTTTCAACATTATTGATAAACCTTTTAATACATCACCTAAATAATTTAATAATGTTATCATTCGCAAAGGTGATAAATCTATTATTATTACATCAGGTCTATACAAATTCAAAGTTGTTAGTATAACTAATGTAAAATCATATATATTTAATGGACTTCTAAAAAAACTTTTACTATTCAGAATCATTCCTGATGCTATAATTCTAAAACTTACTTCAATCAAAAAGAACACTGTTATCACTTGTTCGATTTGATCTGTATCCTTTCTATTATTTGTTTTAACATATATAAATAATACTACATTGAATATTATCAAAGTTGTCATAAAAAGCTTAAAATATATAGATTTTATCAAAGCTTTTATTATTATTGGAAATAAGTAACATAATAATACTATTCTCTTTCTCATTTATAAAAATCTGTTTTTATCATGATAACGCTAATTTAAGTTTAAAACATACTAACAATTCAAATTTCAATCTCTCATATCCTCTTAAGATTTTCAATTAAACATAATATGGATCTTACAAAGGATTTCTTTGTATTTACTTTTAATATTTTTTTATAATCTTTTACAATTAGGCTTCTCCTTCATTTATATTTTATTAAACATCTATTTAAATTTAACCTTTATGTTCATCAACATCATTTTTTCTTAATCTTAAACTTTTTATACTAGATTCCTTTGAATAAGAACTATTATCTTCTTTTTTATATTTATCAACTACATGAACTGAAAGAATTGATTCTTCTGATACATTTTCACTACTTAAATAAAATGAATCATCATTTTAGTCTGATCCCCTTATTTTTATAATCTTAATATATATACTTATCATCAAAAATATTAGATGGATGTGATGTATTTTTGAATGCACATGTTTATAAAGAAAACTTTAACTTATTTGTGTCCTATAAGAAATCTGCTCTCTCCTTCTTCCCTTTTCCAACTTTTCTATAATTTCTGTCTATATACCTTGATAAATCTAGGCTAAAGATAATGAACGATTTGCTAATTCAGTTGTTAAAGTAACTCTTTTTGATGATATTTTTGAACTTGCCCTCATTTTATATTAAAAATATAAGTACTAAAAATTACAATTTCATTAACCAATCTAATTTCATATATTATATTCAAATATATAAAATCAAGTAACTCATTCAATACTACAACTTTATAAACTAATCATTCAAAAATTAATCAAATTACTTCTCTCTTTCTCCTACTATTTTTCTCACTTCTTTTAAATCATTCTCTATCATTATATCAAATTTTATTAATTCACTAATTTTTATTATTGTTTCACACACTTAATTCATTTTCTATAAACATAGTATTCATTCAGTCACAATTATTCCACAAAACATAATCACCAATTTTAACATTGTGTTTCGATGTAAATATCTACTATAATGGTATTAGTATTATTCTTAGTCTCTTTTTTTATCATTTCATTTCATCATAATATTCACAAATCTAAACTATTTTTATCATTATCATTGTAATCAAATTATTCTTTTATTCAATAGAACAATTTTCTATATTTTTACATATCTTATAGTATAACATTCTATTTGAACTACTTAAAGAATTAATTTAGATAAATGATAATTAATCCCATCAAATAATTAAAAATTGTATAATCATCTAATTAAGATTGTTTCATTCGAAAACTATCACACAATGTCTTACTCTTTTAATTTGTTTCTTAAATAGCTTCAATTTTTTATTTTATTTACTTAATTTATCAAGTAGTGGATTCATTATTAAAAAAAATAATTAACTAATATGAATGGGATTAAACATAAATCAAGAAATAATCAAATAATATCCCAAATTTTACAAAGAGAAGCCAGAATGAATAGACCGAGCAATAATCGATTGCCATCATTAAATTAATCAGTTCATACATAAAGAAATAAGATCTAGACAAATTAACCATACAAATAATTTCGGCTCACTAGATATAAAAATGAGTCCAAAATATTAGGGAATTAATTATTAGATATAAAAAAGAAATAGTTAACATCTACAACTTTACATACACTTGAAGAAACAACTATTTGAATTATTATAACTAGCATAAAATCACAATAATTTGATCTAACAATATACTCAATTCATTTATATCTGGACTTTAATTCTTTTCTCTCCATTTCATTTATGACATTTTTATCTAAAGTTTGAATATATATATAAATACCTGTAACCATATCTAAAATATCATCTAGATTAGCTAAATCATCTGGTAAAAAGGGGACTAAAGAAGCCTCAAAATTTAAATTATCACTTCTAACTTCTAACCATTTTTTATAATCATAATCCTTTTTTAATTCTAACATAATTTAAACAATTTAAACAAAAAGACTTAATAAAATAAAATAATTACGTCACATGACCTAAATCTGCCATTTTGACTACTTCAGATCTAAAAAAGTTAGGACCAAATACAACTGCCATATTATAAGCAGTCATTAAATTATGTTCTTATTCTTTAATAACTTAATTTAAAAATCCTAAAGAGAATAATAATATTTCTCTATTAAATTCTGGCATATAATCAAAAAGCATTTAAACACTTACTTCTAAATTTTATTCAATTTATGGTTTATTTTAAACAACCCAATCATATAATTAATAAGTCATAAGAGGTTCTTTTAATTTTAAGAAAAATTGTTTAAAAACACATGCAATAGTATGAGAATTTTCAACTTTATTAACAAATCCTACTTTTTAACAAGCCAAAGCTGCTTCAACTATTTTTTCTTCATAAACAGCAGCTTATTTTCTAAATATTCCTTCAGTTTTAAGTTTTTCAGGTTATTTCTCAAAATATTAAACAAGCATATCTAAAATAACAGGTATTCCATATTTATTTTATTCATATTCATGTAAATTTAATCCTAGAATTTTAGAATCTTTATCAAAATTATCATCAGAATCAATATCATCATCTCCTACAGCCTATTATGTTTATTATTTTCTAAAAACAGTTTTTTTTCTTTAATTTTCAATATCTTTATAAGATTAATCATATGCTTTAACACTTTCTGGTAAAACAGATAACATTTTGTATCTAAACCATTATTCTTTAGAAAGTATTAAAAGTCTAAATATAAAAGTATAATGTATTACGTATCAGCAAAAGTAGTGATTTTCTTAAAAAAAGATTTGATTTCATTCATTCCAAAAATACCTCCACCTTTGACAATAAAATTTGCATGAAGAACAATAAATTTTTTCATATGAAAAAAGTATTTTTCAGGAAGTGTTCCATAAAAGTCTTTAAAATCATTAAGTGTAGAAGCAGTCATCATATTTGTATTGAAAAAGATGATAATGAAAAATCTGTCAATTCTTGGATTCATAGTTTCAATGACATCAATTTTAAAAGATTCATAATCTTATTTTTTACTTGGATCTGGTATATGTTCTCCATAAATAAAATAAACTTATACATCGTCATTTTCATTACCTATATAATATAATGTGTTAAATTGATACTAACTAATTTAATAGCTGGTTTTTTAGTATATGCATCAGTTTTCTTAAAGTAATGAGCTACTTATAGTTAAATTTCATAATTCTTTTAGTTTTACTACATTTAATCCTTGAGTGGATTGATTTTAATTTTTTGTTTGAGATAAGCTTCAGCATCATTAATTGATTAATCCATAAAATATATATAGTGTTTTAATGAATAGAATTGTGTTTATAATTATAATAAATAAGAAAATAACATGAAAACATATGAAATATTAATAACAGTAGGGAATAGTTTATCATTATGCGGAGCATGTGTAATATTTTTCTTATTTTTTCATTTTGAGAAATTACGTCAAGGTTTTTTCTCTCATATAATAATTTATATAACTATAGGATCATTGATTCAAATTATAGGTATACAATTATCAGCAAGTTTTGGATTATCAATATGTAAATTATCTGTATGTATATTGATTTATGGTTCATTGATAATGATATTTTGGAGTACAATAATGATTTGGGCATTAAAGTAGAGTTCGCAATCTATACTAGAAAATTATTTAATGTATATTCTGATAAAGGAACTCTATAATAATTAGAAAACATGCATGAATAATTCAGAAAAAATGAATTGAAACTATTACTATGTTCATTTGGGATTCCAATTATTTTAGCTATTTGGCCAGTAGTTTTAGATGGAGCAACATCAAAATAATCTACAAATAACTTTTGTTATCTATATACTAATTCTAGTTAATCTAAAACTGTAAAGATTCAAGTAGATATTTCCAAATTAATATCATGGGAAATTCCTATCTTATTCTACTTAATATATAGCTTAACAGTCCTTTATAATATAAAGAAATTGTAAACTATTCCATAAATTAATGAATTCTAGTTATAAACAAAATAATGATGAAATTATTTTTGTTGAAGTTAAAAAAATAGTTAAAAGGTTGTTATCATATCCAATTATTACAATCTTAAGTACTATTCTATTTACTATTATGGATATAGAGACATTTTTTAATGTGAATGTAAAATTAATCTAATAATAAGATAGGAAGCATTTAAAGTACAATAAGTTGGACCATGTTATCATTATGGGAATTCTTTAACTTTTTTGCTTATATCTCCTAGAGTAGTGTCTAAGAAGAACTTTTTAGAAGAAATTCTAAAGAATAAGAATGTATTTGTTTTAAACAACATTAGTTTAGTAAATCCATTAATTCAATAATAAGATCCTGAAGAAAGTATCAATGAAAGAGATTATTTTTATTAAATAAAGTCTAACTTAGAAGGTTCTGAATAATAAATTAATTATTGATTATAATAATAATATTAAAATGAGTGTTAGAAGAGTATAATCAGCAGTAGCTTCTAGTAAATAGACAACAGCAGTGATTCCTCTTTCAGAATTGAAGAGAATGCAAGACCACATTACTGTTTATCATTAAGATACTCCAGAAAAATTTGAATTGTATTAATAACTGTTCATTAAAGGCATAAGTTATCATAAGATCGTGTAAAGAATTGGAATAATACACTTAAATAGAATAAGGTTTAAAAGGATAAAACTAAGTATTTTATTTCTTTATCTTATTTTAGATTTGAACGTTTCAAACAAGATGAAGAAGAAAGGAGAAAAATTGATGAAGATGAACGTCGATATTAAGCACTTGTTAAATAATAAATTTTAGAAAAAGCTAATAAATAAATTTATGAAAATAATGAACGTATTAGATAGTTTTAATCTAAAATGCTTGTTGTTGATGCATTATAAGAAAGAGAAGGATAAAAATAAATTAAAGAAATGTAGAAATTATTAGAAAAAGAAAGAGAAAAACTTTAATATGAATAAATGTTAGAAATTCAAGCTGAAAAAGATTTATAAGAAAAAAAAAAATTATAAGAATTATAAGATAAAAAAAAATAATAACATGATATGCTTAAAAAGTAACATGATATTATGAGAGTAATATATACTATTATATTATTAGGATAAATTTATTAAATAAGTATAAGAAGAAAAAATTGAAGGTGAATTAATGAAAGCGAAAGTTTAAGCAGATTTAGAAGAAGAATAAAGAATTGCTAAATAAAAAAAAGATAAAATTATGGAAAATTAATAATTATTAATCTAAGGTAATGAAATTGTCAAAAAATAAAGAGAAATTGAAAAATTAAAAATTTTAGAAGAAGAAAAAAAAATTGAAGAACATGCTAAAAAAAAGGAAAGAGTTTTAGAAATTAGAAAAATTAGAGATGAATAAAGAAAAGCAGAAAAATAAGCATAAAGATAAAAATTAATTGATGCTTAAACTGAAAAATTAAAAAAATAAAAAGAAGAATAAGATAAATTATTAAATAAAAATATTAAAGAAGCTGAAATTAAAGCAGAAGAAGTAGAATAAATTAAAAAAGAGTAAAGACGTAAATTATAAAGTGCAATAAGTTATAGTCATAAAGTTAAAATGGAAGTTAAATAATAATAAGAAGAAGAAGAAAAAAGATTGAATTAAGAATTCTAATAATATTGGATTCTTAGAAACAAAGAATTACATGAATAAGAATTAAGAGAAAAAATGGAAATAAGAAAAAAAAATTAAGAATTAAAAGATTTTCATAATTAATAAGCTAATGAAAGAACTGAAAAAAGAACTAAAGATATTATTAAAGATTTTGATGAGAGAGATAAATGTTTAGCAAGATTAGATAATTAAGATAAAGAATTTGATGAATGGGCAGCTTAAATTGTTAAGAGATATGAATCTGAAGGAAAAAATACTGACATTTTGATGAAGGAACTCAAATAATTCAAATATAAATGATAAATTTGACTAAATGTATCAATTTTTAATATTAATATTATCTTATTTTAAATATAATTCTATTAATTTATTCCATCCTTTTGAAAAATATAATATTTCTATTAAAAATAATTTTATCATTAATAAATATTTTTTTGTCTTTCGAATTCATATTTAAAAATAAAACTTATAATTTTTTTAAAAATCATATACTAAATTCAATCAAAATCTTTATCTTAGGAAAATATTAATAAATCAAGCTTATATTAATGTTTTTATTAATTAAAAATTAATAGATCAATGTTAAATAAATCACATCATAATCCATTAATTTTGAATTAAATTTTTTTTTCAATATAATTGAATAATTTTCTTTTTTTCTTGAAAACTTAATAATAATGATATTTATGTCAAAAATATACGTAAGCATTTGTATATACTTATGAATCCTAAAATGAAATCAATATAAATTTTAATTTAGAAAATTATATTCAAAATGCATCGAAAAAAATTATATAAAATTTCTATGCTAATTAATTTATTTTAAAACTTAATAATTTTTTACTATTAATTTATTATGAATATTGAAGATCTAGAACATATAACATTCTTGAAGTAATATTAAGGAAATAATTAGTTAAACATCGATTTATGGAACTGCTAATTTCAGAAGTAAAATTGGGAATGATAAATTTGAAAAAATGAAATTGAAAAAACAATTGAAAAGTTAAAGTTTTAATACTTGTGGAAGTGGTACACCCAAAGCAAGAAAAGCTAAAAAAACTAAAACAAATATAATCTTAAGGAATGAAGAAAATATATTTGGAAGCAAATTTGATTATGATAATTTGTCAAAAAAGGATATTTCATCAGCTAAAATGACTTTTGGTGCTAAGTCTGAAAAAATTAAATAAGATAGCACTTAATATGTATATTAATGTTCTAACTTCAGATTATTTAATAAATTAATGAAAAAGTTTAGAAACAAAAATACAAATTTGCTTAAGAAAATATGAAATGTAGAACTGAAAAGACTATTAATAATAGTGATAATTTATTCTATAAAATGAACAAAAAATATCAAAAAATTAAAGAACAAACTGAATCAATTTATTTAGTTGATTTATATAAAATATATGGATATCAGAGATTGATATATGAAATGAATGTAATTTTTTATTTAAATAGATCTATCAAGATAATTATAGTTTCTTGAAACTTAGAAAAATCATAGTCAAATTAATCTATGGAATACTAATCATTATAAATTACATGTAAAGAACCATTTTTTACAAAATTTTTATGTCAATCGTTATATTGGTTAATTTAATCATTTTTGTATCTTAAATCATAGAAGATGATACGTTTGTTGTTTATGAAATAAGTATTATGAATTATTTAAATTAGTGGTAATTTACATATACATTTGTGATTAAATCTTAAGAATACTTTCTAAAGGAATTATTGGACATAAACATGCCTATTTTAGAGTTGTTAAAAATTGGTTTGACTTAATTTTAACTATCTTATAAATTAATACTACCTTACTCCATAATATTGTATAAGTAAATTTCTCTCCATTAAGATTAATTACGTTACTTTTATATTTGGGTGATTTTGTGCCAGGTATTTATTTATTTAAAAATTAGGTTTGAAAATAATGTTAAAATCTCTTGGAAAATCATTAAAATATTTATTTGAAGCTTTCATCATAGTAATAATATTTTGTTTATTTTTTGCCACCTTTGGCTAAAGTCTTTTTCATGGTTTAATAAATTATCGATGTTTACCAAAATATTATGATTCTCTTGATTCATAACCATGGATATCATGTAAAATTACTTCATGTCCTGATGATTTAATTTGTCAATATGTTTCTTAAGGACCTAATATTCCAACATCATTTAATAATATTTTATCATCTTATGCTTAAGTTTTAAGAACTATTACAATGGATGATTGGACTTGGATTATGTATGTTACACTTAAAAGTTATGGAACATATATTTGGGTTTATTATCTATTAATTATTTTTTTTGGAGGTTTCTTTGGATTTAATTTAGTTATAGCTGTTTTAAAAATTCATTATAGTTAATAAACAAATTTAAAATTAAATCAAATCGAAGAAGATGATCAACATTAAAAAGAATAAAAATTAAATTTACAAAATCTTAAATAATTTGGATTATATCATCCTATTTATTAATACAAAATGTATTTAAAAGGAGATCATCAATTATTAAATAAGAGTTTTTGTTCAATAGCATCAAACATTTCAGATTAACCTCGTATTCTATCTGGAAAGCATTATTCTAAATATGAAAATAGATTTTAATTCTTGAAACAATTCTCATTAAAGACTTTATTGCTTCCTAAATTTTTAGATATTAGAAAATATTAAAATTTGCTTCAAGATTTATATGATAATTTATTGGAGAAGCCTGATATAAATATGTAATGTTTGACTCATAATGAATTTACAAGATATTGGGCAAATGCAAAAAATGTATCATATATCTCTAAAAGTACAACAGATGTAATACTATTTAAATCTGAAAAAATGCTTATATAAAAAAGAATCTTAGAGTTTAGATTCAAAACTAAACCTAAAAGTAAACTTACAAATAAAAAAGAACTTAAATTATTTCCTATTTTTAAAAGCTAAAGATTGAAAGATAAAATAGAATCATTTGCTTCAAGTGGTATTACACTTATGGATATCTAACATCATTATTCGAAAGCCACTTCTTAAATATAAACTATGTCCATTCATCCAAATAATAATAATAATTTAATTATTTCATCTCAAATAAAAAGAAATACTAATGCCTTCATTTTACATAAAGAAAAAGAAATTTATATTAAAATTTATGGATTCTATCATAACTATAAAGCTGTATCAGAGCTGATTAATAAAAAGATATAAATTAGAATTGATGATCAAATTAAAGATTATGAAGAAAAATATCTTTAAATAAGAATGTCAGAAATTTAGTCAGGTATCATAGAATCAAAAAACTGTTCCATTTCATCTGTTATTAATAATTATGAACATAAAAATATTATAAAACATTCATTAAATCATGTTGATTATTTAATTTGGTTAGTAGGAATAAGTGGTAAAATTATCATTATTAGGAAAATTACTTTTATAATCATTACTCATAAATTTACCAACTTTTTTGTAGTTTGTGTAATATTAGTAAACTTTTTATGTTTAAGCTTAATTGGTATTATTTCTAATGAATTTCTATCAGTTATAGAAGATTTTACAACAATTATTGTTTCACTTGAATTAATCTTAAAATTAATATCTTTTTAAACATGTAATAATTGTTTTTATCTTTATTTTAGCAAAATTAATTTAAAAAGAGTAAATAATTTTAGAATCATTTATCATTGTTATCAATTTTAGTGAAATGACATTCAGATCAATTTTAAATGAGGAAGATATAATATATAGATTAATAAGAGGAACTAAAATTCTTTTATTTCATAGATGTTTAAAATATATTAGAATGGCAGCATTAATAGGATTGATAGCAAAAAGAACATTTAAATAATATATCTATTTGACATTTTTAATGTTTTTAATGATTCTAATATATGCTTTACTTGGTATGGCAGTTTATGCTAGTAATTTCGATGAAACTACATTGATTGGATAATTACATCCATACAGTGATCCATTAAAATCATGGATGACTGTATTTAACATAATGACAAATAATTGGTATTGTATACTAAGAGTTGGAAGTTAGATAAATAAAATATTTGCATTTATCTATTCATTTTCTATGATTCACTTTTTAAATTATATTACATATGGTTTGGTAATGGCAATATTATTGGATGGTTTTGGAGAATATTTAGTAGAAATTAAAAAAGATTAATATATTAAATTTAAAGACGAATAGTAATCAGATTCAGATGATGAAGATAAAGATAAAGATAAAGAAAAAGGGAAAGGTACTAAATCATTTAAGTAATTATCTTAAAATCAATAAATTTAAAAGGATACTTAATATTGGTATCTTTTAGAATCAATATGTAAATTATTTCAATATTTTAATAGAATAATTAGTAAAATAGATAAAAACAAAAAAGAGAAAAATATATTTGGGAATAAAGTGTAAGGAATCTTTATTTTGTTTTGACAAATACAATAAATAAAGAATTTTCTGTGTAAAAACAATCAGATCAGAAATGTTTTATTGGAGTAGATTAACATTGAATATAGGATTCATTATTTTGATTGCAATATAAACATATCAAGTTGAATATATTGTTATTATTGACTCTTTGATTTTTATAACAAATCTTATGATAACAATATAGACAATTATTCTGATAATAGCTTTGGGTTTATTTCATGAAAAAGGAACTTATATTTAAGTAAGCTTAATCCTTAATTTAGCACATTTGGTAAATTACAGACATAATCTATTTAGTATGTTACTATCTATAATTGATAAATACAGAAAGTAGAATCCTACATTTATTTTTGTATTTAAAATATTTAAGACCATTTAAACTATTATATTCATTTAAACCAATTGTAAAACTATACAATTCTTTGGTGGCAGCTTTACATAATATGATTAATGTGTTGATAACTTTATTAATTATTTGGACTATGTTTGCAGTTTATGGTATGATTTTATATTAGAATAAATTTGGTTTTTGTGATGATTTGATGTAGTTTGATATTAATAAATAATAATGTGAAGACGAAGGAAGAAGATGGATAACATATTAACATAATTTTGACAATATCACTGTTGCTTTACCAACATTATTTATAATATCAACATTTGATGGTTGGGGAGAAATTTTATAAGTAGCTAAAAATTCAAGACTTCCACATTAAGGTCCAGCTCCATTTGCAAATTAATTGCCTACATATATATTTCTCACATTATTCTGTTTCATAGGTTCCATGTTTTTCTTAAGTTTATTTACTGGTCTATTATTCCTAAATTTAAAAGCAAGTTAATAGAAAATAGAATATGATGATCTAACAGTCTATCAATAAGAGTTTATTTAAATTTCACAGAAAATTTTAATGGATTCTCCTTCATTTTCATAGCCTCCTAGAAATATTATTAGAAAGATTGCCTAAAAATTAAATAAAAATTAGTACTTTTAATATATATCTTTTCTTATATTAATAGTTGATACAATCATCTAAATGTCATTTTATTAAGATATGGATATTGAAATCGCTTTGGAATTGAATCTATACTATGAAATCATATCGATTCTATTCACTTTTTGGGTTTTAATTTAATTATTAGATTATGGATTTAAGAGATTTATTGATGATTAATGGAGAAAGTTCTATTCATTAATAGTAATAATTTCAATTTTTGAATTAATTGCTACAAAAAATTACAATTTATTTTAAATTCAGATTACATCTACTATGTTTACTGAAAATTATTAAATAATTAGACTATTGTTTGCTTTAAGAAATCTTAGAATTCTAATATTATTTAAGGGATTTGAAGATCTTTAGAGATTAATTAGAATTATGATTTTTTCATTTCCTTTTTTGGGAAAGATTTTATTCATTCTTGTAGTAACAACTTTATCCTATGCTTTACTTGGATGTTAATTATTTGGACATATAGATAAAGGGATTATTATTGATTCTTAAATTAATTTTTCAACCTTCACAAGTTCGCTTCTAACATTATTAAAGTGCATAACTCATGATAATTTTCGAAGTATAATGTCTGACACAATGATTCATAACATATATTGTTATGATGATCCAAAATATTGTGGATCTTAATTTGCATAAATTTATTTTATTTCTTTTGTTTTCATTTCCAATTATGTCTTATTAAATTTATTTGTCTTAGGATTAATTGAACAATTTGAAAAATTCTTTTAATCTGAGAATTCAATACTATAAGTATATATTGAATCAATTGATAAAATAAAAACTGTTTGGTGTAAATATTCTTATTAAAAACACGGTAAAGCAATGCATTATTTATAAATTTGTAAGTTTTTGTTAGAGATTGGTTAACCATTTACACACGTTAAAGATAATATTTGGGATGCAGCACGGTTAGCTGGTTATTTAAAGATTAGAACTGATGACCAAGGCTATATCTAATTTAATTCATTAATTTATGAAATTTTTAGAAGAACTTTCAAATAATAGGTTTTTAAATTAGGTTCCGAAGATTCAATAAAAATCATTAAAAAGTTTAATAAAGAAATGCAAATGAGATTATTTTATTTTAGAAGAGACAAATTCTAGAAAAGATCTTTTATTGCAACTTATGTTGAATTTAAAAGCAATTTTAGTATAGCTAGCGATTATTTATCAATTTTGGTTATTTTTAAAGCATGGTAAAATTATTCTAAATAATTAATCAAAAAATCTAAACTAGAATAGGAAGATTTTTCAGATAATTCTTCATTTGGATAAGAAGTATAGTAAATAATTTATTTTATTATATTAGAGATATAGATATATTCTCAAGAGTTGATGAAGAAGAAGAATAAAGTAAAGAAAATCTTACTAGAAAAATACCTTCAAATCCTATTAAATCTAATTAATGTTTAACATTTGAAAGTGATCTAAATCTAAATATAAAGTAATTAGATTTGCCTATTTACAATGAAAATGAACGCTATTTTGCTCCAAAACGAGATGTTACTAAAATGAAATCAAATATACTTTAATAATTACAGAAAAGAACAATAATTAAACCTAAAAAAGATTCAAACACTCCTTCTTCTATAATGAAATAATCTTCAAAGCTTATAAGATATCCAGTAGACATAATATTTAATTAACAATATGTTCATAAAAATTAAGACAATCTTAATTAAAGTGCGAATAATTCTTTTAGATCATTTATATCAAATAGTTAACCTTCTTTATCTTCAATAGATGGAATTCCTGGAATGATAATCTGATTATATTTATTGTATTTATATATGATTAATAAATATTAAATTAAATAACTGTTAATTTTTTAAATATATTTCAACATTTTATAAAATTATTGTTCTATTTATATGATTAGATATTAGTATTACTTAGTATTTTTTAAAATGATATAATATAGACATGTTTTGAGCTAATTAATGAGTTAGCCTTTAAAAATTAAGGATTTATTTGTAATGGAAATAAGATATATATTTTAAAGAAAAGATGGAGTGGTTTAGGGAAGGAAATGAAATTTGTGTTGTTTGTAATTTATATATTTTTGTGATAAAAATCACTAAGATTATCATGCTTCACCTTCTTCTTCGAATTCTCCTTCTTCTTCAGCAGTAGCATCTTAATATTATTGATATTCAGAGACTAAGTCATTCATATTGGATTCTGCTTCAGTGAATTCCATTTCGTCCATACCTTCACCAGTGTACCAATGTAAGAAGGCCTTTCTTCTAAACATAGCAGTGAATTATTCAGCAACTCTCTTGAACATTTCTTAGATAGCAGTTGAGTTTCCAACAAATGTAACTGCCATCTTCAAACCTTTTGGTGGGATATCACAAATGGATGATTTAATGTTATTGGGGATCCATTCAACAAAGTATGATGAGTTCTTATTTTAAACATTAAGCATTTATTCATCAACTTCCTTGGTTGACATTCTTCCTCTGAAGAGTGCAGATGCTGTTAAATATCTTCCATGTCTTGGATCAGCAGCACACATCATATTCTTAGCATCAAACATTTATTATGTTAATTCAGGGACTGTAAGAGCTCTATATTATTGAGATCCTCTAGATGTGAGGGGAGCAAATCCAATCATGAAAAAGTGAAGTCTTGGGAATGGAATCAAATTGACAGCCAATTTTCTTAAATCAGAGTTTAATTAACCTGGGAATCTAAGACAACATGTAACACCTGACATAGCAGCTGATACTAAGTGATTCAAATCACCATAAGTTGGTGTTGTCAATTTCAATGTTCTGAAACAAATATCATATAAAGCTTCATTATCAATAACCATGCATTCATCAGCATTTTCAACTAATTAATGTACTGATAATGTGGCATTGTATGGTTCAACGACTGTGTCAGACACTTTTGGTGATGGTACAACTGAGAATGTTTCCATAATTCTGTCTGGATATTCTTCTCTTACTTTTGAGATCAATAATGTTCCCATTCCTGATCCTGTACCACCTCCTAATGAATGTGTAATTTAGAATCCTTATAAACAATCACATCCTTCAGCTTCCTTTCTAACTACATCCAAAACTGAATCAATCAATTCAGCACCTTCAGTATAATGACCCTTTGCCCAATTGTTACCTGCTCCTGTTTAACCAAATACGAAGTTATCTGGTCTAAATAATTGTCCAAATGGTCCTGCTCTAACTGAGTCCATTGTGCCTATTAAATTGATAACTTAAATTCAATACCTGGTTCTAAATCCATAAGAATAGCTCTTGGAACATATCTACCACCTGTAGCTTCATTGTAGTATACGTTGATTCTTTCTAATTAAAGATCTGAGTCTCCATGATATGTTCCTGTTGGATCAATACCATGTTCATCTGAAATGACTTCCCAGAATTTGGCACCAATTTAATTACCACATTATCCTCCTTAAATATGAACTATTTCTCTCATTGTTATGTTTGTGAAAAAGAATTTTGTTTTTTTAATGTTTGAATTTTGAATTTCCACGCAGCTTAAAATGTCACCTCGAAATATCTTTTTTTTGTTTATTTACCTACCCCTTTATTTTTTTTATAAAAGAAAATCGTATATAAATTTAATCAAAATTAATTATTGATCAAAAATTTTTATATGAAACAGAAAATATAAAATAATTAATGACGAAAGTTGTCAATTACAAAGTTAATGGTTCTGGAAGAGATACATATATAAATTATGGAAATGGTGGTTTTTATAAATCAGACACATTACACACTGATGAGTCTTTCTATTAGTTGACTAAGCAAAACTCATTGCCTATAATTAATAGCAAATTTAATCTTTATCATACAGATGGAACAGGTCGAGATTCATATATTAGGTATGGGAAATGCATAAAAAAAGCGAAACTCAGGGTGGTTTTTATAGCTATCAACCAAGGATAAATTTTTTAGGGAGATTAAGAAAGTATGACCCATCACCTGAAGCGATTAGAGCGAATGATTTTTTAAGAAAAAGCTAAATGGTGAAACCAGCAAAGGAGTAGGAGCGTTAACTAAAGTAGAAATGTTAGAGTATTTTAGATAGAGCGCAGTGGTGGAACAAGTAACTTAGAGACTACAATTACCGAAAATCAAAAGGGAATGATTTATTATAATATATATATTTTAAAATGTCAGATAGCTCGTCTGATGAAGACTATCGAAAGATGAATAGGAAAGCGAAGAAGTCTTAGGTGCGTACTAATGTTTAAGATCCAGAATCCACAAGATTTGCATAGGAATTCGCATAGAGATTGTTAAAAGAGAGAGGATGTACATAGTGTGTATGCTAAGGGAAGTTGACATTACAGAGGAGGAGATGGGATTCAAAAAACAAGCAACAAAACAAGTGAAGACCACTACATATGTGCATAGTATAGATTAGGCAACATTTAAGGAATTATAAAAGGAATTCAATAAATGTGAAAACATTGGATAGATTTGTACAATCTTAAAAGCATTGAGTAATCATAAGGAGGCAACACCTTAATAATAATTACAATACAAAATATAGAGAAGTGATTTCTTAATAAAGAATAGGATGTATGAGGAAACAAAAACAGAATGTTTTGAATTGTTGGAAAAAGAATTGGGAGTATTGGAAAAAGTTAAGGTGTTATTATCATTATGCAAGGCATAATTAGAAACTAATGAAACATATAATGGATGCATGTAAGCTTTAAGATTAAAAAGCTATGCTGAAACAGTTAAACTAATGCCATCATTTAATTTGGGTATTTATGATCTCACTCCAGAATAAATATATAAATAGATAGATGATATCTATTAAAATACTATATTTAAGATTTAGAGAGATAATAAAAAGGTTATATCTCTTCTTGGCGTTTAAGGAAATAGTGCAACAGGTTGTTTAGGTTAAGGAGATTTAAGTTAATGTAGTGAGTTAACTTAATATTAAATATTTAAGAATAGGAAAATAATATCAATAGGATGTGGAGAACATCATGTTATCGTTTTGATAAGTGGATGTTCATGTATAAATCCTCATTATGTAAATCAATGTAAAGGTGATAAATGTAATAATGGAAATGAAGTATTTGGATGGGGAGAAAATTTCTTAGGTTAAGTTACTATGAATGAATAGGATGGTAATTTTATAAGTGTACCACATAATATTAATTAATTAAGTAATAAAAACATTATTGGAGTATAAGCTTATAAATGTACTTCATTGGCTTGGGATTCAGAGGGTCATATTTATTAGTGGGGAACTAAACATAGTTTTAAAATTGATAAAATGACTGATATTTAATAAATAGTATTAGGATTTAAATTTGGAGCAATACTTGCTAAAAAATCATTATTTATAATGGGTGAATTAGATGAAAATATAAAATATTCTAAATTAACTAAATTAGGTGATAATATTGATTAGATTGCATGTGGAGATAATCATTTGATTTCATTAAATTCAGAAGGTGAAGTTTGGGGAATTGGATAAAATAACTTTCATTAATTAGGAGTGTAGAATCATTAATAATATTCAAAGATACAAGAGGAAGAATGTTTCTATATTAATGCTAATGAAAATGCAAGTATCTTTGTTACTTCAGATGGAGAAGTCTTATATTGTGGTTAAGTAAGTAAAGAAAAAGTTATCGATTATCCAAAAACATTATAAATTGATGAAGATGTACAAATAATTTAAGCTTGTACTTATGATGGTGTCATCTATGCTTTAAATTTATAAGGAAAAATATTTAAATGGGACATTGATAAAGAACCTAAATCTAAGTTATTCTTTTCTGCTCCTGTAAGATAACTTCATCTTTGTAGAGGAATCAGATTATGTGAAACTACATCATTATAAGGTGAATGGTGTAGATTAGAATTAGAAGATTAAGATTAAGAATAAGAATACGATTAATTTGAAACATTTACAGATATCAATCTTATTGTTAATCTTGGAGATAAATATGGACCTTATGGAATTAAATAAACTCATCCTATTAGATATAATATATATATCTCAGATGATACTGATATTACACCTGAATAATTATTACATAAATGTTAAGTTGTCTCAATGAGCAAAATTTAATCTTAATAAGAAAATAAAATTTATCTTAATTTCATGAATGATGGTTATAAAGCTGAAATTAAGGAAATAGAAGAACCCTCTAAACACAAACTTATTATATAAATTAATAAACCAGGTAATTATTAAGTTTACTTATATCTTAATGAATAATTACTTATTGATTGTCCATTGAATCTTAATCTTATTGCTGGAAGTAGATAAGATGAATTGATGTAAGCAGAAGAATTAAAAAAATAACAACAATAAGCAGAATTATAAAGAAAATAAGCATTACTCTTAAAAAAGTAATAAGAAGATGAAGAGAGGCAAAGATTACTCAATGAATAATAATAAGAATTATTGATGAAATAGTAAGAAACAAGTAATCTTATTTCTTTATTATTTAGAAAAAAGAGCTGATGAAAAATTGTAATAATACTAGTTAAAAATGTAAGAAGAAAAAAGAGTCAAAGATGAAGAAAGACAATTAAAGAAAGATTTATTAACTGGAGGAGGTTTTGATCTTAATAAGGCTAAATAATAATAAGTTATCTTATAACAATAACAGGAGTCAAATCAAAGTAATAATAATCCACCTAAAAAAATTATTAAATAAGTTAATACTGTTCTCACATAAAAAGTTAAATAGTAAATGCAAAATTTATAATAAGAAAGATAATAATTATAATCATTAAACAATCAATAATAATAATAATAAAAATAATAGACTAAACCTTAATCTTAACCTCCAAAATTGAATCCTGTCAAAGCCACCCCAAAAGTACTTTAAAGTATCTAGTCTACTAAAACCACTGATAAAGCGTTTTCAACTCAGGAGACATTTAAAGAATTATAATAGACGGGACAATTCAGAAAAACTGATACTTAATTGTAAAAGATACAATAAGAGTTCTAATAAGAATTTTAATAGTTGAAAAGATAAGAAACAAATAAATATAAAAGATGATTAAATTATATATATAATTATATAAAATGAAATATCAAGTTGATAATAAAAGTACGGAATTAAGAACTGAACATTGTTAAACTACTAAACAAGTTCTCATATCTCTTAATGACTTACCTCTTATTAGTCAAACAGATATTTCATATCCTAAAGTACCTCAAAGTAGAAATATACAAAAATTACAATGTATTAATTGTTCAAAAGTATCTAACACTAAATTAAAATATAAAAATGGGAAAGGTACATATATGCTTATACTGTTGTTTATTGTATTTATTATTACAATTCCTTTGGCCATAATAGTTTACTTTCTTAAAATGTTCAAAGATGTGCAACATTATTGTTCAGAGTGTGGGGCTCTAATAGGAACAAAGCATTTTTTGATTGGATGAATTATGTATCAGTATTTTAAAAAATTAATCATGCTTCAAACAAGCTTTAATAATCATATAAAAATAAATTTACTTAAGGTAAGAACTATTAGATATTTTAATCATTAAATTAAAAAAAAGAAGTAAAAAAATCATTTTTGAATGTATTCAAAAATTACAATCAAATACTTATTTTGGTAGTGATGGTTATCTCTTTTTTTTACATTAAAATTAATTATTGCCTATTGATCCTTATTTAATTTAATGAACACTTTTAACACTACTAGGTCTAATATTTTTTTATTAGTTATGACTACTAGGTCTTTAACTATTTGATCTTACACTTCGTTAACTTGCTAATAAAATCTAATAAATTTTTAATTACTTGTATATTATCTTATACGTATTTAAGGTGGCAATTTGCTTTAATATAATAGTAATTTATCTTAATCTTCATAAACTAATAGATTTTTTTCAAAAGTTCCAAATTTTGGTTACTCTCCTTTCTTACACTAAAAATTAAAAAAATAAATGAAATAAATTACATATTAACCTTCTCCCCATTAATATCCTTATTCCCACATACCAATATAATATGATCCATCATTCCAATACATACTTCCAAATCCATGTCTAAGATCATCATAAAAATTTCCTTCATATTTACTACCTTTTGACCATTTGTATACTCCATAACCACATTTTTTATCATTTACAAATTCACCTTCATAAGTATCAGTTAACATAGCATTTCTATCTTTGATCCATAATCCTTTTCCATGTCTTAATCCATTTGAAAATGTTCCATTATAATAACTACCAGAATTCCATTAATATTCTCCTACTCCTTCAGGTTTACCATTTACATATTATCCTTTATAAACATCTCCATTTGTTAAATATTCTATCCCTTCACCATGTTTTAAACTATTATGAAATTCTCCTTCATATCTATCTCCATTAACCCAAACATGAACTCCATAACCATCTGGATTTCCCATTCTCCATTCTCCAACATAAGAATCTCCTTTAATACCATTCCATATACCCTAACCATGTTTTAATCCATTTAACCATCCACCTTCATATACTTCTCCATTTGTCCATTAAAATTTACCTATTCCATCAGGTTTACCATTTATATATGTTCCATCATAAATTCCTCCATCAGGAAATCTCTCATATCCTTATCCATGTTTTCTATCATTTTCAAATTATCCTTCATAGGTTCTTCCATTATTACTTAATATTACTCCTAATCCATTCTTTTTACCATTTATCAATTGACCAAAGTAATATGAATCTTTATAAATTTTAAGTTTGCAATTCTCAAATTTTAAAAGTCTTTCATGCTTAAACTTCTTATTATGAGAATTATATATCCGAAATTTTTCAATTATTTCTTCAGCTTCTTATTAAGTAAACTTTATAGGTGGTCTATAGTTCAAATTTGATTGTTTACGGATTTTCAATTTACTGCACAACTTAGATTTCACTATTTTTAGTTTTCAAAATAGAAATTTCAGAAAACTCTTTGCTATTCTCTTCTGTGTATTACATAGTAATTAAAATATTTGAATGGCGTAATGAAAAAATGAAAAAAACAAACATAAGAATATATATATTATCATATTCTTCTACTAATCCTTGATGGTTTTAGATCTGTAATATAAATTTGCTATTTTTAAACTCCTGTATAATCATTCAAACTAGTTACAGAATCGAGATTTTGTTTATCTATAGTTTAATTCATAATGCATTTTGATCTAAATGTCATAGAATTTCCTACAAAATCTGTTGCTAAAACTGGAGGTAAATCAGCAAAGAATGGATGTTAAAGTGCTTAATAAGCAGTAATTCTCTCTTCAGGATCTTTGGCTAATAATGATTTTAACAAAGACTTTTAAATTATCATATAATTTACAATGCAATTTTTAGAATAATTATATTATTGTACAATAGTCCAATCTATTTAACATTTTTTATTATTTGCTAAAACTTAATCAGATGTTTATCCTTAAAAACAACTAATACCTTTTGATAGTCTAAATAAATAATAAATGAATACAATTTAAAAAAGACAACACCTAGACTAAAAATATCACAAAGAGATGTCCAAGCTTTTTATTAATCTTTTTTCATATTAACAATTTCAGGTGCCATATAACCAGGTGTTCCACATCTATTATATTATAATTAATTTTTAATGCTCAAACCAAAATCAATAATTTTGATATTTCTAAATGAAGATAAAGAAATCATAATATTTTAAGGTTTAATATCTCTATGAATAACTTATTCTTAATGTATTACAACCAAAGCTTTAAGTATTGCTTACAACATAACTTTGATATCATATTCTTTAAGTTTAGTTTGATGTTTTTTGAGTTATTCAATAAGAGTTGCTAAACATACACCATCAACAAATTCAACAATTATACCATATTAATGTTCTTCAATTCTATAAACTTCAAAGATTTTAAGAATAGATTCATTGTTTATTGAATTCAAAATTCCAATTTCGTTTTCCAATAATTACTGAATAGGATAAAAATATTAAATACCATATTTTCTTTATCATTCTTTTACTTACTTGAAACTTACTTCATTGCAAAAGGTTTATCATCATGTAATCTATAAACTTTATGAACTTTAGAGAATGAACCTTATCCAATGACTTTTTCTAATTTATAATGTTCATCAAGTGAATGGAACCCTATTAAACAACTGATTGCCTAACGAAATTTATTTAATTATTCAGATGCAGCTTCAAAATACTTGACATTCTTTCTTTGTAAATATAAGTTTAAAAAAGATTAATTACTTATATTTAATTCCGAAAGCTCTATTTTGTCCATGCTCTTATTTCCAATAAACAGTATTCTTTAGATTCAATTCTAACTTGTATTTAGGATTAGGATCATTAAATTACTAATTTCAACTTTATAAGTGTACCTCTCCAATAGTAATCATATTTTGAAGTGCATGGACATGATAAACTTTATCTTTAAAAAGATGTCGACGTAAACATTTAAAAGAATATTTCACATTTACATAATTTATTGATGGCTAAGATTGTTAGTTTTCACCTATAGATTAATTCATTTCTAAATTTAATATATATATATTTAATAGTTTCAATTAGTTAAGCTGAACAAGTTGATAGAATCATGAGCTCCCATCGATAATAAAGTCAATTCTATTTAATTAGCATATTCATTATTTGAATCATCTGCATTATTAACATTAAACACCTCTCCAAAATTAATATTTGGATTGTCAAAGAAATAGCCTCCAATAATTAAAATATTTTAATCATCTAATAAAATTGGTTTTGGTAATGATCTAGAATATTGTAGAGTTCCAACTATTTGTCTATTAAATTATTTATAATATGTAAATACCCTGAAACATTCTAATTAGATTCTAAGTCATCCTAATTAAATCTTATAATTTCTTTCTTACTACCATCAAACCCTTTACCTCCAAAAATGAATAAATCTTAGTCATCTATTACTATTGATGATAATCCTTCTAATGAGAATGGCAATTCAATATTTAATACATCCCATTCTTATGACTATTCATTATAACATTCAATCTTATGTGAAATTTACCCTAATAAATACATTTCAATAATTATATACCTTCTCCAACATATCCTCCAAATACATAAATCTTCTCTCCTATTACATTAGCAGTCATAGAACATTTTGGCTCATTCAATGGAGCTATCTAATCCCATTCCTCCTCATCTATATTGAATCTCTCTACTGTACTATGTAATGATAATATATCATTCTGATATCCTCTTCCTCCTATAAAATAAACATATGGAGCATTATAAACACATGCAGCTGCATATCTATGATAACTTAGTTTACCCACTTTCTTTATCTTTACCTTCATCTCTGGAAATATTATTGTAATTAAATATGCCTTTTTATTTATTTATGATATCTTTGAATCTATTCCACCTGCTAATAAAATTTATCTACAATTTGGTAATTCTGCATCTATTGAACATACACTCATATATGAATATAAACACAATTAAGTTGGTACTTCCAATGCTTATAAATTTTCTGTTGCATATTTTGGAATTGGTAAAATAAATGGATATTCATCATTTCCAAACATAAATACAACATCATCTGGTTATAAATTAGTATCTTATTTCTATTACATTATTTATTATTAATCAAATTCTTCTAATCTACAAATCTATTAAACTTATGATATTCCTCTTAAATTCTTATTTAAAATTTCTTCTACATTTTCATCTACATTTATTAAAAACTCTTCCCATATCTTATTTTCAATATTAAACAATTCAAAAGTATTTTATTTACTCATTCCACCATACACTATATAATTACCAAATTCATCTCTAAACATATGAAATAATGATCGAATTTAATTCAATTAAGAGTAAGAAATAAATGTATTATCTAAAAAAACATAATTGTAAATTAATTACTTTTAAAGTTCAAAACTAAACATGCTTAAGATGGTCCTTATAATGTCATTCCACCAACTATCATTAACTTTTAATTTTCTAAAGGAATCAAATGGAATCCTGCCAATCCTCTTGGCAATCTTATTTTACTTCTAATCCATATATTTTTGACTTCATCATAATATTCTATAGACTTCGTATTTTTCTTTCCATCAAATCCTCCTATACAATAAATTTGATCATTGTACAAGAATACTCCAAAATTAGATCTTCTCTTTGTCATTGGTGAAATAGTCTTAAATAATTTAAATAGAATACCTTCCAAACACCTCCATCATATACTTCACAATGTGATAAAACACTCTCAAAATCTGGACCATATTATCTTCCTCCCAATATATATATTTTATCATTATGATTTACACATTAATGAACATACCTACATTAAGTAAATTAACTAAATTGGCTTAACTAATATGCGTTACATTTCTTACCTAATTAGTTTATGTATTAAATAAATAAACATCATTCGAAATTATTTTATTTGTGTTTCCCAATCCTCCTGTTATTAGAATCTCATTTTCTTTATACGGAATGACACATGACCAATTATTGATCTATGAATGATTTAAAATTTATAAACCTTCAATCCATTATCAATAGGAACTTTCTAAAAACTCTATTGCTAAGGGCAATACTTAATGATCATATTTTCCTATGGCCAAGTTGACCCAAAAATCAAATGTTAAGTTTAAGTTGCTGACATTAAATATTTTTTATAATAAAATTGCGTACTTTTAATTCACCTATATAAATAGTAAATTGTTTATTAATTCTAAGTTATCTTAATATTTGTATGTATTTAATATATATATAATAATTTCATTCTTTTGGAATCAATTGTTTTCTCTCAGGTAAATCTCTAATTTAGAATGATTTTATATCTTAAATCACTTCCACTTAACCATAACATTATTCACTATCATAACAAAACCAATTCAAAGCTGGTTCATTTATTCTACTAGTTGATATTATCAATTCCTATGATGCCACACTACCAATAACAGAATAGACTGGACAATAATCAACTCCATATAATCTTGCAAAATTTCTAAATGTAGCTACTTATTCTTCAGTTGCATCTTTACCATTAGCATTTCTAAATATCTCCTTACCTATCTATGTAAATCTATCTAACAATTCATCATTTGGTTAATAAGGATCATAAGCTTTCAATTCTGGAATTTCTTAAGCTTTTTTCATCATCAATATACAATAATAAATAATATTTATTATCATTCCTTAAGGTTTGTAATTGTAATTCAATGTTTCCTCAAGTGGTACAGAATGAGCAATGACTTCTTCAAATTCTCTATATCTATCTTAATCTTCTAATTTTTTTCCAAATACTATTTACAATATAATTTTCTTCTCTCTTTCATATGTAAATTTTTATCCCAATCCTACATACATAAAACCATAATATCCACAACAAACGAGATTGTAATATGGAATATTATTTTTTCTTGAAAAATTATCATACTTAATCATCTCATCAAAATCTGTTGTTGATGTAACCAATCCATTGTACTAATACCAAATCACATGATCATCTTCACTTGGTAATTGTTCTAACCAATCTATTTTTACCAATGGATTTATCATTTTAAGTTCTTCTTAAGCAATTTTACCCCTCTAATAGAATAACCAATAAATAGAGTACTTTTTCTCCTAATAATTATTTTGTAAATAAGAAATTAGTATCTGTGTCTCTATCATTTATTACTTAATTATCAACAATGGTTATATTGGCACCTGCTAATATTAAATTTTTGGCTAATTCAGTATTACTACCTGTCATATTGATAATTAGTATATTAGATGCCAATAATCTAGAAATACATTTAATATTAGATTACCTCTTCTAAACTTAATGTCCAATAAATCCAGCTCGATCATATTTTTATCTTTCTTCTTCTGTAAGTTCTCTCTCAACAGGTTTGTGTTCCTCCATAAGATTTTTATTTAATATATAAATTCTATAATAATTAATGTTTTTTTATTTAAGTAATTAATCGAGACATTTTAATGCTACTTTAATTTTTTACTATTACTAAATTTATACACCTTAATTTGATATTATATTTTATTATCAAAATATGAAAGTAAAATAAAGAATTTAATTACGAATACCTAAAATTTCAGGTCATGTTTAAACTGAGGCAAGTTAAGATTAATTATAATCAACCAATGATACACGTTTCAAGGGTGATTTAACATGTAGATAAACAATCAGAGTTAGAAATACAATTAAAGAAGCTCTTATGATCTCGAATATCAAATTGGCATTTTAAGAAGAGATGGATAAAATAAAGGAAGAAATAAGAAAACCTGAAAAGTAATAACTTATTATGTAAATTTGTTTGTTTACAAAGTACTGAAATGCTACAATAAAATAGAGTTATCATCTAAAATACTTTAATGCAATTAAATTAATTATTTTTAGAAAGAAAGGATCGAGATTAAGCAATAAAAATAATAAATGAAATAAGTAATTAAGTATTGAAATCAAAGATATCAGGTATGAGATATAATGATTATTTAAAAGACCTGAAAATATTCATACATCTTAAATTAGCTAAAATAGTATTTAGTTATAATTTGCTCTACTTTAGTATAATCTTAGCAAAGATAGTAAAGAGAATGTCAGACAATGAGCATTTATTAAAATATAAATTGTTAGCATATAAGTTACTTGGGATCTCTTTTTTTAAATTAAGGAATAGATAATCTAAGATTTACTTTACAAAATATTTAATGTGTAGTTGGAAATTGAATTAGAAGAATCATGAATTAAAGGCTTATGAATATTTAGGGAAGTACTATTTTTAGGAAGGAGATATAGTAAAGGCTACAACATTTCATGAGAGAATGGTAAATGGAGCAATTTTGGTAATAAATGTAAAAATATAATTAAAGTTACCTCATTCTTCATTAAGAGTATTGGGTATAAGAAAATTAGAGTAAGGATCAATAGGGAAAGGGAAAAAGAATTATGGATTAGTAGAATAGCATGAAATAAATGTATCAAGTGATGCAGAAGGATTTGAATTAGTTTTTAATGATGATAATTCTGTTCCTAATAAAGTTGCTATTCAAAAGATGGATCAATTGGTACAGAATGGATAAAGATAAAGTCTTATTAATTATCCAATAAGAAAGAATTTAATATTCTAACATAGAAGTTAAAATATTATGGATAATAAAATTAAGACTAGACATATGCATTAATTACCAGTGATGTTAAATCATTTAAGTCCAAATAGATAATTGGTTAATTATTAATTTCTAGAATTGAATAAGGCTGTTCCTAATTATAAATTAACTCAGAACTTAGATCCTTACTTTGAGAAAAAAGATTCTTCAAGCATTGCAAATGTAATTGTAAAGCTATCTCGTGTTTTGGAATAAGTAGACATTTGGATTAAATTATGAATATAAAATAATTTATTTTTTATGGAAAAACAATATATAGAGTAAATCTCAAAATAATAAGAGGAAATTGATGAGTAATTGAAATTGGCATAAAATTAGTAATGTAGTATTTCATAACAATTTAGATGTTGAATATGTATCAACTAAATTAGATGATATTCTTAAATTTTAATAATAAGAGAATTAGAGTTTATAATCATCTAAGTAATTGACTTTACCAATTGAAGAATTGATAACATTAGCTGAAACATTAGAAGGCAGATTCTAAAAATCAATTAAGCAATTGTAAATCAAATAAGTAGAAATCTATCATTTAAAATAAGGATTAATTAGAGAATGACTAAAAATCATGGAAAACTTAATTGAGAGAAAAGGAGTAATAGCAATTATAATAATTGGAATAAGAGAAAACTTTAATTGATAAATAATTCAAGGAGAGGTTGAGAACTATTCATATGAAATGAATTTATTAATTTAATTATAATGGGTCTTTTTAGAAGATTATCTAAAGTATTCAAATCAGAAGTTCCTTAAACAAATAATGAACATTTGCATGAGAATCAACAATATTCAAAGAAGGTATGAAATATCTACCAATAGATTGTTTTGGAAAATGGAGAGAGTGTAAATGTTAGAGGAAATGAAAATTAATTCAACCTAATTAAAACAAGTCGATATACAATTACAAATTGTTTATATGTGTTGATAATTAAATTTTTTAAGCGATTTCTGAATTTGTACTTATTTGTCATCAACATGATATAATTAGACTATAATTATCTAATTTCACTTCTATTAACATTTGCTATACATGCCATAATAGAATTGTACTTTGACAATAAAAAGCGAAATCGTGATAATAAAATAAATTCTCGATAAGCCACTGTATTTGCGGATTTAAAAAAAAATGTTTTAAATGTGGCCTCTTCAAATTTGATTAAATTAGGAGGAAGAAAATCTCTAAACTAAAATATAGTTGATCATGAAAACTTGGTGAATAATAACAATTATTAAAAAGATATATGTATGAGAAAGGTAAGTATAGAGACAGTTACATATAGATAGGATAAATAACCTAGAATTCCTTTATTTAGTATTAAGAGATGGGATCAACTTAAAGTAGGGGATATAATCTATTTAAAGAATAATGAAATATGTCCAGCTGATGTTTTAATTTTAGATATGGGATAATCAGTTAGTATGGCTAGCAATACTGTAATGAGTGGAAATACAAATGAAGTAAGAAAGAGAGCATGTCCTTTAACTACTATATCTAAAGAGCATAAGATCTAATTACTTGATTATCGTACTATTTTAAATGGGATTGTAAGATATGATTAAACTGATTCAGATCAATATTATAAAGGTATGGTAAAATTGAAGAAGGATCCAAAACCTTTAGAAATCAATAAAGAGAATATCTTTTTTAGAGAATAACTACTTTTAAATGATTTATATATGTTTGGAGTCATTCTTGCTGTTGGACTTGATTGTCGATGTTTTAAATCATTTAAATATACAGAAAAATATGGATACTTTGAAAATAAAGCAAATTTGTACTTTCTCATAGCTATAATATCATTGATTGTTCTAAGTGTGATTTAATATACAATTGAATATTATGGAGAACTTCATTATAATTTAGAATTTCAATTAATTAGGTATTCTAATTTATTACCTCTTTATTTTTACTTTCTTATTGATCTACTTTATTTTATCTAAATGTTGTACAATAATTACTTGTTTAAAGAGGGGAAAAATAATTCAAAGAATTCAATAGAAGATGATAATCCATTATTAGATAATACACATATAATGAATCATTTACATATAAATTATACTCCTGTTTCCAATTTATCATTAATTAATCATGTATTAATTGATAAGACTGGAACATTGACAAATCCTGTTTTTAAGATCAAATGGATCTTTATTTTTGATTCACTCTATAAATTAAGATATAGAGCATTTGATGAAAAAGAGTTTCAAAATGCAATTAAATAAACTAAAATGAAATAAGAATTAAATATTCCAATAGATGAAAGAATAGAACCAGAATCTACTCCAATTATAAAATGCAATAATTAAGAAGTTAATTTTAAATTGGAAGATTTAGATGATGATCATCCTCCATATGATGAATTACATCGTACTTAACCTCCAAGATTTAGACCAGAATCATAAATTAGTAGTTAATTTGATTAAAGTGCTGAAGGAGCATAAATATAAAAGTAATCTTAACCAAGAGGAAGTAGTCTCATTGTTAATAGTTTACATGAAAGTAAAAGATAATTAACATACTAAAGAGGAAGTTAAAAATTTCATGCTCCCAGAATTCCATCTAATTTAGAAATTGTTTCAGAAGTAGAGTTTTCTGGTAATGAAATCACTCTAGTCAGAAGAAGAGAAGATAATGAATTCAAACCTCATTATTTTGAAGCCATGTTTGCATTAGTATTATGTTAGAACACTAGATCATTATATTAAAAAAGTGATGATTCATTCTTTTATGAGTATAGTTCAGAATTAGATAAATAATAATTATATTTATGTAAGCATTATGGTTTTCAATTCATTTGTAGAAGTAAATAAGAAAATTAAATGAGATACATTATTTAAGATGGAGAAGAAATTCATATCATTGAAGTTATGTCCTTACATTCTTTTAATTCTAGGAAATTTAGTATCATCATAAGATTGCAAGAAGAAATAAGTGTTAAATTAGGATTAGAAAATGATGATTCATAATACTTATAATATTTAAGAGATGATAGTTTAGATATGATAGGTTGTTTATCTTTAGAAAAGGATCAGTTGGCTAAACTTGATCTAATGATTAAAGACTTATAATTTTAGGGTAGCAGACCAGTATTATTTTATAGAAGCTTCATGAATGAAATTTAAATGCAAACTTTTATTAAAGAAGCAAACAAATTACTTGATATTCAATCTAATAAAATTGAATTTATGAATGAATATTAATTTTTAATGCATGAATTTGAAAAGAATTGTGATCTTGTAACTGTTGTTGGAGTTCAAGAAAAAATCAATAAACATGTCACTCCAGCATTAAATGGAATCAAATCTCTTGGAATTCCATGTTGGATTGTAAGTGGAGACAATTACGAAAAAGTATTGCCAATTGCCTATAAGGTTCAATTATTCAATTAAAATGATACAGTAGTTCATATATAAGCTAAAACTTAAGATGAATTATTCTTATAATTAAAATAATAGTTATAAAATTTAAGTGGATAATTAAGATCACATTCTAATAAAAAAGAAATAAGGCATTCAGATACTTTGGTTCATAAAAGAGGATCATTTACTTGTAGCCCAAGATGGATTTAAGCGGGATAAAAAAATCTACATATTCGATAATTTTAAATATTAATAAGTGGAGAATCTTTAGAATAAATTTTAAAGGATATGTATTTAAAGAAACATTTTTAATTTATATTATAATTTACATCGAATTTCATTGGATATAGAATGACACCTTAATAAAAATCAATATTAATAAAATTGTTAAAAGATAGAAAATTGAATTATAAATTTATATTGTCAATAGGAGATAGTTATAGTGATATGAATTTATTTAACCATTCAGATTTTGCATTTTAAATGTAATCTGGAAGATAGATTTTTCCTCATGATAAAAATAACTTCGAAGATCTTCAACACTAACAAGGAAGAGTTTCAATAAAATATTTGGAATAAGAATCTTAATTTTGTTAACACAAATAAGATCATGGTTTTATTGAACCATTATATAACAGTGATATCTATGTAAAGGATTTTGAAAAGATAAATAGATTGATAGCTGTGGATTCTAGAAAATCAACTTTATATTTTGAAAGAATTCTCATATTTGCATTATTCAGAAGTTTTGGAATAATTTATTTGGTATTTGTGACATAATTGATTAGAGATGAAATAGATGTAATATCTAAAGATTATCTAAAATTCCATTCAAATATTTTCTTTTTACTTTCATGTTCGTTCATAATAAGTGAAATAAGTGAAAAAATAGAAAATTGCAATAATAGTGAATTCTTAACTTTTGTATTTAAAAGCAATCAATTAGAATTAAACAATAATAAATTCGGTAAGTATATCGTGAGAATTACTTTATTTCCATTAATATAGGCATTGTTAATAAATTTATACACAGAATATGCAGATTTAACAAGTCAAAATGGAACAATGATAAAATCATATGAATTAGGATCAGGATTATTTTTATTATTATTAATAGTTGATACATCAAAGTTAGTTCAAAGAAAGTATATCAGTTAAAAATAATTTATTTTTAATTTAGGATTAATATTTGGATTATATACTTTAATATCTTTGTAATTTGATTCAATCTCAATAGTTTATGAATGGGCTAAATCTATTTAAATTCTATTTTCATTTTTATTAATAATAGCTTTTCATTCAATATTTAATTAAGTGTTTTATCATGTGAATAGGCCTTTCTTAAAGCCCTTTAGTATTTCAACAAATAAAGAGTATGATGAAATTGTAAAGATATATAATAAAATATCTGGTGATGTGGCAAGGTAGTTAAAGTAACATAGAGCAACTATAGAGAAAATCTCTTATTATGCTAGAAAACTGTTTAATGGTGATGAAGACATGGATCCAATCATAAAATAAATGTTAAGTGGTGCATTTGCAGATGAAACAGAAAATTCTATAAATTCCATCACTTTAAGATTCAAATCACAATTGGTATAAAATAAGTTTACAGAAGATACACTATAATATGTTGTACATGCTTATAGAATTATAGTTGTAATAACATTTTTATTCTATGAAATAGCTACTTATACCATTATTTTATTAACATATAATAATTTTTCATTAATTTATTGGACTGACTACTATTATATTGCAATGTTTGGTGTATTACTCTTACTTATACTGTTTTGTTGGACTCGTTATTATAAGTTATATTTCTTTGAAGTCAACTTTATAATTTTATTTATTCGATGCTCTTCTATAGTAATTTGGTTATTCAATCAAGATCAATCAGTTGGAGGAATTAATCTTAATATGTTATAATTAAGTTTGGCAGTTAATATATATCATTATCAAGAATAACCACTTTTAAGTTAGATTTTTTCAGGTATTTATGTGACAATTTATTTAATAAAAAAATCAGATGAAGAAAACATATACATTCTGATAAATTAATACGTTTTGAGTATTGCATCATTGTTTCTATTAGTTTTGACATTCAGAAGAATTATTCATATTTTTTTAGAAGTCTTTTTGGGAAGAATTAATATGAATAAGGAAAATCAAATAATGAGCGATATTCTATCTATTCTTCTTCCTTAATTTATAAGAGATCGTATTAATAAAGCTGGTCAATATGATATTTAGGAAGATCAAGGTATGGTGGCTGTATTATTTTGTGACATAATAGATTTTGATTAATTAATTAAGAATGAGTAATCTAATGTAGTTGATATATTAGATAAATTATTTAGAAGATTTGATTTACTTTGTTAATAACATGAAGTCCAAAAAATTGAAACAGTAGGAAAAACTTATATGGCTGCTGCAGGACTCAAAATTCATTTAATTTAAAAAACTAATCCAGTGAATAAAGTGATTTCATTAGCTTTAGATATGAAAAAATATGTTATGTCAAATGAAAATTTTTAAATAAAAATTGGTATTCATTATGGAAATGTTATTGCAGGAGTTATAGGTCATCATAAACCTTAATTCAGTTTAATTGGTGATACTATTAATACAGCTAGTAGAATATGTTCTACAGCTGAACCAGGAGATATTGCAATCTCAGAATAAGCATATAGATAAACTAATAAATACGAATTAGTTTATATTTAAAGAGATGTAGTTGCTAAAGGAAAAGGAAAATTGATTACGTTTTTAGTAAGTACTAAGAGAGGAGGTAAATAAAGAAAATAAACAATCATGATTCAAAGACCCCCTAAACAACCTTTTAGAGATCCCAAAGAATATCAAAATTTAGATTAAATTCATGAAAATTAAATATCTGAATTAGGAGTTGGATCAAATAGAGAAATGTAACCGTTGATGGGTTGGAATGAGGATCCTTAACCATTAACACTTAATAAAAAGTAAAGAAGTGAAATTTATAATTATGTAACAAAAACTTAAAAGTAAATAGCATATGAAAGTCCAAGAAAATCACTTTAATAATAATTGACTTTCTAATAATCTTAGGTACAATTAAATGTAAATTAAGGAGGAGGATCTTCTAAAAATTATGTATCATAATCTATTGTAGGAGGAATTTAATCTTAAGGATTTGATGATAGACATTAAAAACATTAAGATTTATTATAATTTTTAGAAAGAAAGACTAGATGTGAATTAAATGTTTCTGATTATCAAATAAATATGGAATATGAAATTGAAAAAGATAAAGTAAGAGCTCTTTATAGTGTTGATGAAGATGCTTAACGTTAAAATTTATTATTGACTCTAAATCCAAGAAAATTATATCTAGAATTTAATGAAGACACAACTGTCTCTCTAGAATTTTATGAATTTCTGTCAGGATTATATAGACCTTTTGCTGTTTAATATTTATTAACAATAGGAATATGTGTTTTAATAAGTTCAGTGTCTTGTGTTAGTTTAGATGGATAAATATTTTTAATAAATTTGATAACTGGGGGAATAGTTGGTCTATTACACTTATTATTGTGTACTCTTATTCATAAGTATGAATCTTTTTATAATATTCTATACTTTACAATATTGGCTTATTTATTGCTTAGTAATTATGCTTTAGATTGTTTTATAATTACTGATCATTATGAAATTCAAATTTCAAAAGGTATAATATATAGTCTTAGTATTCTTCTAAATAGAGTTCTTAGACATTAATAAAAGTTGGTTTATCTTGTTTTATATTTAGGAGTGACAATAGGTGCAATAATAGTAAATAATTGGCCTTGGAGTAGATTCTATTATTGTACCATAATTTCGATTTTTGCTTTTTGTATCTAATTATTCATGTTCTTAAAAAATGTTAATTCTTATAATGTCAATAAATAACTAGTTGAAAAATCAATTAAATATCAATATTTATTGAATTATTTATTGCCAAAAAATGTATTATAAATTTTATATCTATTAAACAGGTTCTTGAAGAGTTTTTTAGACCAAATGAAGAGAAACGTGTTTTAAGAGAATAGGCTGATGAAGTAACATTATTATTTGCTGATATCGCTGGTTTTACAGAATATTCGAGTAAAGTATAACCTGAATAAGTCGTGAATATGTTGAGAAATTTATTTACTGAATTTGATAAAAATTGTCTTTTACATAATGTTTTCAAACTGTATACTATAGGAGATTGTTATGTTGTAATGGGAATGGTAGATTATGGTAAAGGAATATAGAGAAATACATCTTTAGAGGCAGTAAATGTAGTACGTATGGGATTTGCTATGATTGATGCGATTAGAAGAGTTAGAGCACATATTAATCATCCAACTTTAGATATGAGAATTGGAGTTCATACTGTATAATATCTATATTAATTATATATTAAATAGGGATCCATAATAGGAGGTGTTTTGGGAACAGAATTAGTTAGGTATGATATATATGGTCCTGATGTACTTATTGCGAATAAAATGGAATCAAAAGGAGCCAAAGGATTTGTTTAAGTATCCTAAGAAACAAAGGATATCATTGAAAGAGAATTCCCTGATTTATTCAGATTCGAATATAAACAATCTATTGAATTTGAATCTATAGAGAGAAAGACGTCAGGATACTTTGTTTATTAATGAATAACTAATTAATTATGGTTTATTGAATTCAGTTATTTTGAGATAGATATTTGTGATTTGATAAAAAGGAGAATCATAATTAATCCAGTAAGAAATAGGGACTATTTGAATTCCTAGAAATTAGAGGTATACTCTTTCTCATCAATCTATTTACACTTGGATTTAACACTAATCTTTCAGAAGAAGAGTTCATCATACTCTCTAATAAAATCTAACTCTTCTCTTTTCTTTCTTTCCAATATTTATGTTCTTTTATCAGAGGATCAGTTTTTGTTCGTACTCCCAAACTATTCAAATACCTCACTATCTCAACTTCTGTCTTATAGTCCTTTTAGTCTATATAGTATTCAATTGAATCATTCAATTCACTAATACTTATTGGACTACTCTATGTTGAATTACTACTCAATACACTTACCACACCATTTTAATTAGCATAAGTTGGCTTCATGAAATCTTTTAATATTAGACTATTTTTAATTAAAAATATATTTTTTTTCTGCATTTCTTAATTAAGCATTTATACTATATCTCCAGTACATCCATACTACTGATGTTCTATTTCTATTTACTGATCCTCTATTCTAATTTTGCAAACTCTATTCAATTATTTCAATTATCATGTCATTTCAATGTTCAAATTAAATAATGTCTAGAATATGGAATTTCACTTTTAGTCCTTATTTTTCTTAATATTTTTTGAATTATTATATCGATAAGAAATAATAAATTAACACTTTCATAATACGTGTTCATTTTATTAAATTTTTAATATAATTATGAATTATTAAAATTCATAATTTATTTTATATATTTTATTACTTCCCTCTTTTTATATCTTCTAAAAATCATTACTACTCTATAAATCATTCATTCACTTAATTTTTCATAATTTTAATTACTAATCCTAAAACAAATTGAACTAGTCTATCTATGTTCTTTAAATTCCATAATGATGTAATTTACATTAATATTTTATTAATTAGATCAATATCAATATTAATGTAATTGGATCAATGTCAAAGTTAAATGTAATTAGATCAATATAGATATATTAATTTATTCTATTCCAATTAAGCACATAGTTTCTAAATAAAATTTAATCAAAAGTGAAACAGAATTTCATTTACTTATTTCACTGACAATAATATTAAATTTAAATTTCCTTTAAAATTTGTTATATTCCTTTTGAGCTTATTAATATGGGACAATTTAATTTTTAAAGGGTTATAAAAATATATTTCTTCTGTTGTTTCTACTTTGAATGCACATTTTATATTATTATTGAGGAATAAACATTCAAATAAATATAATTTCTTCTTTAGAGTATAATTTAATTGATTTTGATTTTTGATTATTCTAATCTATAAAATCTATAATTATTTGACTTAAACAAGTAGGAATGAGTATTATTAATTTAGTATTTAAAAAATGATATTAAATAATTATTATATATAATAATATATATAAAATTTCTTTTTTAATAGAGAATCACTATTTTCCATATAGTTTTTTTTTGATTAGGTATTCCTTAAGAACAGTTGGACAATCAGTCATAATTCCATGACATCCAGTTTTAATAGCTCTTTCATATTCCTTTTCATTATTCAAAACCCAATAATATACAAAAATCCCTCTATTGTGTAAATGATAAAATAGAGGTTTAGAAATGAAACCTAAAAATCGAATGAAATTATGACTTTAAATAGAGAATAATAAATTACAAAAGCATTTGTTAAATCTTTTCTGAATTAGTTTAAGCAACTTATAATTTCCATTAGTAGAAATCATCCGTATAAAGTGGTGCTTACATAGAATCATCAGGAATATCAAAGAAAGGTAGTAGACCAGTCATATAAAGTAAATAAACTCTTAATATTCCTTCCACTGTAAAAAATCTAGGTATCTAAGGATTAATTGATTTAAGTAATTCATTTTATTTTTAAACTAAAAATTAAAACTCTTTAATACATCTAGCTCCCCAGATTATAGTATCTTATCTTTGATACTTAATAATTAATTCATTGACTGCTTAAACAACTTCTGGTTCAGGAGTCTTAATTTCGACATTAATTAAAACATCAGGAAATGTTTTAAGAACATCTTCAAACAAAGGAAGATAAGGAGTCTTACAGGTTTGAGTTGAAATATAATCATTAGGAGCAAAATCTAGTCTAACTCTTTCTAAAAATTTAGGTAGGTCTTTATAATTATACTCTTTCACATGTGCATCTACACCACACATTCTTAATAATGATGAATCATGTAAAACTACAATCTAAAATATTATTTATCTGATTTACTTTCTTATCTTTTGTCATACATAAATCCATTTCTAAACAATCAGTACCAAGATCATATGCATGTTGAAAGGCTTACATTGTATTTTCCAAATTTTCCCTACATCCACCACGATGTGAAATATGAAGGATTGCTTTTCTTTATTTATATTTTTAGTATTTTGAATATCTAAAATTATTCTTTTTCTTAAATGGATAAACAAAAAATGTTAATGACAAAGCCCAATATCCAAGAAATCCATAAAACAAATAATTCATTTTAATTAATTATTACTTATAAATTAATCACTAATCATGAAACCTTTTACTTTGTACATAATTAAACCTATTTCTATTACTCTTTTAGAACATGGAAATGTAATTCTAAATATTTTAATATATTTCTTAAAACAAAATTTTCTATCAGAATTAAAATATCTAATCTCATCCTTTTATTATTCAATATTTTCAATTTCAAATAATATTTAAAGTAATGTATTATCTCACAATTTATCTAAATTTCTATACTATTCCTATTGTTCATTGTAATATCTAAAAATATTTCTATATTTCTTTTGATATTTTTTTATAACATTTTCAAAGTGTTTTTAGATCATATTTCACAGGTTATAAGAATTAAATCATTTCATTTTTATAAGTTTTAGCGCCTATTAAATCTTAATCAAAATTAAATAAATATGATTCTAAAATCTTGATTCATAGTTTATTAAAAATTACAATTTGATCATTCTACTGTATTTAAATTAAGAATTATTGGACTGACACTAAAAAAATAATGATTTAGCTTGTGACATTCTAAAAGATACAATATTTTTATTTCTTTTTATATTTAAGAATATATATACATTTATAATTTATATTATACATTATGATCCTCAAACATTTAACAACAAAATTTTCTAACATTTAAAAATTCTATTTTAATACATATCTGTATAAATTTCTAGTTTTTAGTATACAATAAATTTTCTTTACAATTTAGCTTATATTATAGGGAATTGCAAATATTATACAAAGGAAACTAAAATTCTTTAAGTTTAACCTTTGCATTAGTAATAAGAAGATATAATCTCAATAATATTAATAAAAAAAAATAATAATGTTTATAACTTGATTTCAATTGTAAATTTGCTATTTAAAAAATGGTAAATGAAATCACTACTCAAATAATTTGATACATAAACTCAAAAAATTTAAAGTTTGTTTATTGACCAATTTTATTATGTTTAGAAAATGTATGTTTTTTATAAATATTGGAAAATCCAATGGATGAGGATAGTAAATCAGAAAGAGTAATATAATTGAATGAAAGGATGTTGAATTATTGAATGAATATAATAATCTTCAAATAATTGTTTATGAATTGTATTCTATTTAGACACTTATATTTATTAATTATCATTAATGAACATAAAATTAATAATACTAATTCTATAATAGAATGGAAGAACATTTGTTGATCTCTTTTATCAATCCAAGAATGTAATTTGGAGATTTAAAATATTAAACAGCTGTAGAATCCTAATTGTTTGATACTAAAAATTAAGAGATAAGTAAATTGTGAAGTAGATTATTATTAAAGTCAATAAAATTAATGATTTATTTCAAAAACACATATCGCTATTCAAAATGATGAGATAAAATAATTTATTAGAAGATCATATTAATGCTTTAGCATGCAATTAGATTTTGGGAACTGATTTTAGAGAAAAAAAGCTGTAAATTTTACAATTTAATTAAGTGTTTCTAATTTATTTATAACTAAATTTGAAAAACTCTTTGATTCAAATTCATATGATTTAGCTTAAGCAACAATCTAGTTTAAGAATCATATCGGTAATGTATTAAAAAACCTAAATTTGAAAGATACAGCATTAGAGGAATTGCTAAATGTAATTGCTTTTACAGATCTATTTTTAAGGATTAAAGTATTCCCTTGTAATTTGATTTGGAAGAGACTAAATAATTTATGTAGAAGCAAAGTTGGGAAGAATAATTTAGTAAAATTTTGAATAATAAAAAAAAGGTTTTATTAGAAATTATATATTGTATAATTTATCAAATAATGAGAACTTTATTTAAAATTTAAAATTGTGGAAAAGAAAGTTTGGAATATAGAATGATGATAAATTAAAATCAAATATAAGTATCTAAGTGCATTTCCTTGATTGGTCAGAATAAGTTAAGCATATTATTGAAAAGTTATGGATGCCCTATACTTTTAAATAAGGTGAATATTATTTAGCAGATGTGAATGATAATTCTGCATTTAAACCATTAAAATTCGTATCAGACATTTATGATAAAAAGAAAGCTAATTTTTTTATAATAGATTCTTTATCAAATCTTATAAAGAATCATAATTACAATTACAATTAAATAAAAGTTGCATTTAGTCATAAATCTCCCAAAGAAGTATTGATATCATTTCTTGAGATTCTGGATTGGTGCAAAGATATTTTGAAGTGGGAAGAAGTAAAAATTAAAATTAAAAGTATTAGATAATATGTCGATTGGTAGAGAATATAAAAAAGGAATATTTAACAATATCATCATATTAAGATAGTTAAGGAGATGGAGGATTTTCAATGGAAATATATCTTGAAACAATTCTTAATGATATAATTAATCAATTTGAAGATAAAGTGGATTAAATTAATAAACAGAAATTTATTGATATAAATATATTAGATGAGTCAAACATAGGAGGAAACTATTATGAAATTACAAATGATGGTATAGACTTTTATAATGAGGAATATAAGATTTGTGGAAATGTTGTATTTTCAGTTGAAAAGAAGGGAATGATTGGTAAAATAGGATAGATGATAATGGATGTGCCATAAATTTAAAGGTAATTTATATAAAATAAAGTAGAATGTATTTAAAAATTAATAAGGAACAAAATAAATTGAAATATTTTTAAATTTTATGGTAATGCAAAAATCTCAAAAATAAAATGATTAAGTAAACATTATACTATATAATCTTAGATTGATTCTATTTAGAATAGGATAATTAATAGCAACAGAAATTCAAAAATAGGAAAGATAGGATAAGGAAATTGAGATATATTTTTGAATAATTATCTTATGTTAATAAGTTTTATTATTATTATTATTATTATTATTATTATTATTATTATTATTATTATTATTATTATTATTATTATTATTATTATTATTATTATTATTATTATTATTATTATTATTATTATTATTATTATTATTATTATTATTATTATTATTATTATTATTATTATTATTATTATTATTATTATTATTATTATTATTATTATTATTATTATTATTATTATTATTATTATTATTATTATTATTATTATTATTATTATTATTATTATTATTATTATTATTATTATTATTATTATTATTATTATTATTATTATTATTATTATTATTATTATTATTATTATTATTATTATTATTATTATTATTATTATTATTATTATTATTATTATTATTATTATTATTATTATTATTATTATTATTATTATTATTATTATTATTATTATTATTATTATTATTATTATTATTATTATTATTATTATTATTATTATTATTATTATTATTATTATTATTATTATTATTATTATTATTATTATTATTATTATTATTATTATTATTATTATTATTATTATTATTATTATTATTATTATTATTATTAAATTATGATAAATTAATATAAATGATTATAAATTATTATATAATTATATAATTTTATAAAATGGCAGAAACAAAAGAAGAAGTTAAAATTTAACCAAAAGTTTATTCATATGCAGACTTAATTGAATTCGAAAATAAATAAGCATTTAGTTCAATAGGCAAAATGCCAATATCAACAAAGCAAACATTACCAAGTTACAGTTTCGGTTCTGCTGAACGTGCTAATTAAGCAAAACTTTACCATAATAAAGAATTAGCAAGAATAGATTTTGCAGGTATGAAATGAGTATAATTTTAAAAGGAAAATAAAGTCCAGGACCTGCTTATAATGTTAGAGGAGGAGATTAATTTTATTATACAAAAGATGCAAATACTAAGTTTGGAACAGATGCTCGTAATACATTAAATACAGGAGCAAAATTTGATTATTATCAAAGAAAAGATGTTGATGTAAAAGTGTTATTGAGATTAAAAGTTTGAACCATAAGAAGCAGATTTAATTAGAAAGACAAAAGGTCCAACAGTAAAAATTGGATTAGAATCAAGAGTATATAATTATAATTTGATTTATAGTTTCCTCCTGAAAAAAGACTAAAAGGAACTCCTGGTCCATAATATGATCCAGCAATTAAACCAGAAGTACCAACTCCACCTTAATTTTCATTTGGATATAGAAGAGATATTCCAGGAGCATCTGCATTAGCACCAACATGTTCAACTCCTGTAATTGTTGGACCTGGAGCATATTTATAAAAACCACCTGCTAATACAAGTAATTTAGAAGATGCTTCACATTGGACAATACCAAAAGGACCTAAAATTGGTAAAATATTTGAAGGTTGGGATAAAAATTAAACTTATGATACTAAATAGTAAATTTTATAAGATAAAAAGGGTTGCTGTTGGTGTTTAAGTCAATTCTAAAAAGAAATCATATCCTGCATTCAGTGTTGGTAAATCAACTAGAGAAGCTAAAGTTGGACATTTCAAATAATTAATGGTCAAAGTTCCCTCTAAAGTACACATTCCTCATCCTAAAATTTGATTATCAAACATATATTTTTA
>CAJJDN010000143.1:197695-209180 GCA_905182985.1 Paramecium sonneborni | reverse complement strand
TATATATATATTTATATTAATAATTATATTATCTAATTAAATTTATATTCACAATACTATTTAATTATCATAAACTAATGTGGGTTCTACCTCTAATGTTAACACATTCCCATTGATATTATTTAAAACAATCTTAATTGCAAAACCACTAGCCTATATCATAATATGCTTATGTAATATCTATTTATCTAGCACATGATTAAGAACGACATAGATACTATGATTATAATCAATTATTTTTACTATGTTTTGTAATTTATACTATTCAACACATTCTTTTGAACAAAATTCTTTCCCATTATTATTTACTACATATTTCTAATCAAATAATCTATAACACTAATAACATGATGTTTTATCAATAATAACTGGTTATTAATCAGTTCCTTAATTTTAATCATAATCAATATCAAACATTTTCCATTCATTTCCTCCTGATAATAAAAATTTCATTTTATTTCTTTATTATTCTTCTTTTTTATTCTTTCGACTTGAAATATACCCTAAAGATTCATCTTCTATTAATATTTCCTCTGTATGTTATATTGCTTATTCCTTCTATTCTTTTTATTACTTCTATTATTATTATCTATATTCCATAACAGCTTCTTAAAATAATCGATGTTATTCTTCTTCATTATAGATTTCTGAATTTGTTATCTCACTTATATGACTTTAAGATTCTTTTAAACGTTAAGCTTGCTTTTATGATTATACAATTCTTTTTTCTTCAAGTTCTACTAATTTTTACACACGATTCAATAATTTTCTTGCTTCCATAGGTGGTATATTCATATCTTTTAAATGATCTACAGATATTTCTTTTAAAAGATCCATCTCATCAAAACCATTTTCAAGTATCACTCCTGCATGTTTATCAAGATTAATAGAAGTAAGGAATTTTACTACTTCATTACAGTATTCTAACTAACCTAAATATATAATATTTACATTATTAAACTTGAAGTGCACGTTTCAAATTTTCATTTGCTGAATTCTTCTCTGTAAAATTCAGACTTTATGTCAAATAGCTTTCATTCTATACTCTTTTATCCTCTGATTATTTGCTTTATTTTGATATTGAACTTGAACGAGATGAAGGCCTAGATCCCACTTTATTTTATTTATTTTTCTGTTGCAATGTTTTTGCAACTTCTCTGTGTTTTTCCAAAACATGTTTCCCATAATCTATCATATTTATTAACTATCTACTTCTTAAAGGAATATTTGTTGAAGCTGCTGACCATCTTGTCGATCCTTAACTTACTAACATTCTTTCTTTATTAGACTCTTTTTGAGATTACAATATTTATTTAAGTCCTACTATTCGTTATTCCTACGCCAATAAAAAACAATCAAACCATAATATCCACTTCCACTTATAATTTCTGGGTATTTCCTTTACTTTAACTCTTCTTTTTCAATTTTTAATTCATTATTGTTATTATTTTAAAAAGACAATTATTCTAATCAAATAAATTATAACCCAATATGATTTTTTTATCTTTCTAATCATCTTAATATCTTTTTTGAATTATAATCAATCAATTTAAGAAAAAGTTCTAACAATTAATCACACTATATCCATAATGAATAGAAATTAATTATATTTTCTAAATAAAATGATCCTTTATCAATAAATATAACCAAAATTTTTACTAATTTTCAGGCTAGTTATTTATATCATTCTTGGAAAAATTGGAAAAATGGAAAAATATTTTCATATGAAAAATTTAATACCCATATTGTTTATATATTTATTTAAATTTTAAAAAAAAAATTTCTTTCATAAAGTTATTGTACTTATCAGAATGTTTTTGATCTTTTTTGTTAAATATTATGAACTATTTTTTTTAAACTGGAAAGATTAAAGATACTCCCCTGAATTAAAGAAGTATTTTTATGTTAATTTAAAAATTGTATATATTATAATTATAAGTCAAAAATAGCTTTTAAATAAAATGAAACTTATAGAGTTTTTGATTAGAATAATATTATGATAGTGTCATATAATTAAAAAAGGCTATTTTTTTCTCTCATTATTTAGCTAATTTTTATATAAATTATCTAAAAAGAATGATTAGATTATTTTAGATATATTAACTCGCCCATAAAATTATTAATGAAGTTTTTTACCTTGAAATTTCAATAATTAGTGTTAAGGAAATATATCTATAAATACCATCCTAAATTCAGGAATATGAAGAAGAATCATCCCATCAACTTTAATAATCTTCCATTTAAAAACAAAAGTGAAAAAGAGATAATTTCATTTTATTTGAAAATTTCTTTTTATTTGTTAATGTATCAACTTAGTCTTTAAAAAAAATGGCCAACCTTATTTTGGGCCAAGCAAAATATTGTATATGTATGTATCATTCATTAAAAAGAAATTTATAATTTAAATTGTGTAAAGACTATTAATACTTAAGGGCTTTAAAAACTAATTATAAAATCTATATTTTTGATAAAATTAGAAATATAACTGTTGATGAATTTATTTTCTTAATATTTAAAAAATATATATTCTTAAGACAATTACAACCAAGTAACCTATCTAAATTAATTAGATAGCTCTAAAATGAGTAGTTCCTTGAATTCTGGTTTAGCCATTAACGAATCAATTAATTAATATAAATAATTAATTATATTAAGATTATTATTCCCTTCTTCTGAAATATTTTAATCCTGATAATTTTCAAGGAATTCTTAAGCACAAGTGATACAGATTAATGAAATTGGAGTTGTTTTTTATCATGAATTTTTGGTTAGATGTATGATCCAGATTTTTAAATCATTTCTTTTGTATTAGATTTTTATTTAGATGAAGTGTTAGATAGGTATTTTAATGAAGATGAGATTATTATTTCCCTTTAATAGATAAAGGTTATATTTAATTACTTAAATAATATGATTGTTAAATAGATGATGTTCAATTAAAATTAAAAATCTCATTAATTAAACAATTGGCTTTATCTAAGGCTTCAGAATTAGTTTTTACCTTCTTTTTTTATACTTTAATAGGTTCAATCGATTCACTTGTTTCAGAATTTTCATCAAAATTTTATTATTTAATTGTTCGTTTTCGGAGGTTTATTGTGTTTTGATCATTTTCATTATTAATTTTACTTTTTGATGGAGAGTCTTTCTTCAAAGTCTTTTTGGGTTTTTTACCCATTTTAATTTGTTCTGCAATCTAACGTATAATCATATTTTCAAGTTCTTCAAAAGAATCATAAATAGCTTATTTATTGAGTTCAGAATCTTCTACTTAACTTTTAATTGATTGTATTTTATCTTTAATTGGTTAATATTCTTGTTCTACTCCTTTAACTATATTGTGTAATTTTAATATTTCTTGATTTTTATCCATAGCACTTTATTTGAGTTTATTTAACTATTTTATGACTAATATAGGATAACTAAAATTACTGTCTTGGTTTTCAGAATAAATCTATTCACATTGTTATTAGAAGGACTCAAACATTATTATGTCTGTTATTTAATATATATTATATCATTATAATCTTGATAACGCACTTAAAATATATGGAATCTCCATGAATTTAGGTTTTAATTATTATTTAACCTAAATATTCTGGAATTTTACTTAAGGTTCTCAATATTTAGAGCACATGACTTATTCAATGGTTTATGCCAGAATATGAGCTATAATAGAATATAATAAATATATTTACCTAGACGATTTAATTCACAAGGAGAAGCTAAATCAAATTTTGAAGATTGAATACACTTCTCAAAATATTATTTAGATAGAGTGAAGAATCTTTCTAAAACAGCTGAGGAATAAATTTATTCTTTTTAATCTTTGATAGCTATTTTGACAATTTTTAGATGAAATTCTATTGCTTCCTAAGTAAAACTTTAGACACCTTTGTTAAAAAGTTAATTTAGAAGTAAATCCTATAATAAATATAAATAATACTTTTTTATCATGCAATTGGAATTAACTGTAATTTTTAGATAATTGTTTTAATCCTCCTTCAACTAAGTAGATATCAACAATAAGTTTTTCATAAGTGATAGCTAATTATGGTTTGAATTTTTAAAGTTCAAGTCCTTTTTCTTAAGATTAATATATTAATTATAAAGCTAGAACTTTGAGTTCATTATTGCCTTAAGAATATCAATTTAAATTAATGTAGAGGAGGTACCAAAATCAATACAATTAAATAATTTAATACAAGAGTTTAATTTAATTAACATATTCTTGAAAACACTTCTAAATAACTAGAATATTTTGGATCATTTTCGTCCATAGCAATTAACTCTATTAAATATGGTTCAATAATTAATTCAATAAAGGTAGTTTACTTAACTTTATTAATCATAGTTCCAATTGATAAAAATAATTGTTATTTAATCATATTATCTTTACAAAAGATAAACAATCTTTAAAATGATCTCTATATCTTGTATAATAATAATCATAAAAGAAATTTAATAAAAGTAAAATATATTTTAATTAAATGAACTAAAGGGAGATTGAATAAATTAAATACTAGCTATATCTGAAGAAATGTGAATATAAATTTAATTCAATACAGAATAAGCTCCTTTAATTAAAGAGAAATTATCTAAATAATTTTATAAGATAAAGCCTATATGATTGAATGCTTCACTCATTTACGTTGACACTATTCTTAACTTTTCCACTAAATGCAACTAATTTCAAACAAATGATTAACAAATCATTTTTTATAAATTCAGCTAATGCATTATGTATAGCTCCTAATTAACGTGTAATAAAGCATTGATTTGAATGATAATTAATGAAATTAATTGTTCAGAAAAATAATATAAATTATAAAATAAATTGATCAGAAATAGTACTTAAATTATAAAATTAATTGATCAGAAAAATAATATAAATTATAAAATTAATTGATACGAAATAGAACATAAATTATATAATTAAATGATAAAAAATAGAACATAAAAAAATGTTAAAAAAGAGAATAATAACTGGAGTAAGTGTATCATCTTATGTATGAGTTAATTCAGTGAGTACAATTTATAAAGTATCCATATTTTATTTTGATCTTTTAAGAAGACGAAGACATTATTCAATACATTGATTTGTTAGATTATCTTACAAGGCATGATAAAATTGATACTTAAAAGTAAATGAATCTTGAATAGAATTAAAATCTTATACCAATCTTTCTGATTTTAAAATCAACAAAGAGTTCTTCTTTTAATTTATCAAATGATAGTTATCCTTATTTTTGTGATGCAAAAATTAATTAATTCTTCTGATTGAAATCAACAACACCTTCAGGAACATTTTCATGAATTTTCAATTTATGTTTTAATTTAAGATGAAAATATTGTGGTATCAAATATGGTTTTTTGAGGTATCTAAGCAATCTTTTTATTTTATGAGAATCATAATTTAAGTTTTCAATGTTTTAGAATAAATGAGAATATTAATGAGGAGTCAAAGATTGCAAATAATGTCTTAATTAAGCATTTGGCTTAGTGTAAGAATATTGAAATCGTTTTAAAAGTTCTTAGTAATCGACTTACTCCATTAATGAAAATTTAATAAATTAAAATTATGTATTAATGTGAATGTTCATATTATATTTTATATTATGTATGTCATTTCTTCTTAAGGAGTGCAATAACTCGTTCCATCAAATCTTTGATAAAAATAGTTGTTTATGTATTAGGTATTTATTGTGTATTTTACTAATATTGAATTAATAACTAGATAAAAAAGATAAGGATTACTTGATCAAGATCTTGAGTATCACAAGCTTCAATTTTATTCATGAATTCGTCAGTCAGCTCAAAGATTTGATTGGTCTATCTAAATTTGATAGGTGCTGTATTACATTCATAGGACTTGATTTTGGCAAAGGAGTTGAATAAGCTCCACTCTTGGCACATTCTAATCCTAATTGATTTTGATCATTGTTTCCAAACATAAACAAAGCTCCATTTTTAATAAGTACAGCTGAGTGATGTCTACCGCAAGCAATCATTTCTCCATGAATTTATAATATCTATGGTGTATCTTATTATTTATAATCTCCTAATCCTAATTATCCAAATTATGCTGATCCAAATACATAGATTTATCCATTATTTTATAAAGCCATACTATGAGCTTCACCACAAGCAACATCCCTAATATTTGATAATGATGTTATATGATTAGGTTTACTACAATCATTAGTATTACCATGTCCTAATTATCCTTATAATCCTCTACCCCATGAATGAACATTTCCTTAAGTATCAATAGCTAATACATGAAATGTTCCTAATGCCAATTTTAGTATCTTTACATTTCCAAGAGATGTTATTGGAGATGGTAATTTCATATATTTAGCAAATGCATTTTATCCAAGTCGACCAAATTCATTACTACCCCATGAAAATAGACGACCTTCCTCATCTATTGCCATAGTATAATTATGTTAAGCATATATATCAATAATTCTAGGAAGATTATCTAAATCTAATTAATGAGGTATTGCAACAAATTGTTCTGAAGCATCAAAACCCAATTATTAATATGCATTCGAACCCCATACAAATATCTTATTTTCATCTTCTACTTCTATTAATGCTACACTATGATCTAATCCAACTGCTATCTTCTACAGTTACCATCCATATTAAGATGCTTCACTAAATATGTCAAATAATGTTGGTGTATTAACTGAATTATTCATTCCCAATTTTCCTTATTTATTTGAACCACTAATATTCTCTATTTCTAATTACCATCCAAAAACCTATGTCTCTGACCATGCAAACCAATGTTCCTTTGATGCTGCTATCTATTCAATCTCCTCTAATTCTAATTATTATGCCATCTATATCCCTTAACCCCACATATACACTTTCCTTTACATTGTTATACAAAATGTACTATCTCCACCACAAGTTACCTTTTATTATTATTCTATTACATATTAGATTTACTCCTACATTGCACTCTATGTTGGAACACATACTCTGTTTTATTTCTACTCTTACATCATTATTCACTTAATGAATTAATTAAATTCTGATCTTAAATCTTAAATCATTGAGTATTTTGATGAATTGCAAAACAAACTCAATCAAATTGGCTATTCTGATATACGTGTTATATTACCAGATGATGTCTCTGTTGCATTTAAATATATCACTCGCATTCTAGATTAATTTATTGAGTAAAATCCTTATGTACATTAAGATTAAATCAAGAAATTACTGAATAATATGACTTATTAGAACAATCCTTATAAAAAATAGAGTCCGAAAAGCGACATCATATTCATGTTCATTTTTTTCATTTATTTTAGGTAGAACAAAGGTTGAAGATACATTGTGATTAATTATAAGAGAGTATTACTATGTAAGATGAACAAAATAAAATACTTTAAATGAAAATGGAAGTATTTATTTATATAAATCCAAGCTTTAAGAAAGATAAATTGTATAACTTAAAAAAGAAATTGATGTTGCGTCAAGAAGACGAATAGAAACTGAAAAGAGTGTGACTGATATTCAATCAAGAGTAAGTATATCATCTTAAGTAAGCAATTTTTAATGATAAATGGAATACCTTCACATTCAACAATCAAGTAAATCATCAAACCAAAAACTCGAATATAAACAGAATCTATTGATATCAATAAAATAAGATCCATCTCCTCTTTAGATTATAATAACTTTTCTATTTTGATTAGGAGAAATGATTAAAGAAATAAGAGGTCATCTACTATTTAAATTAATAAAAAAAAGTGATCTTATCAAATATTCAACTATCAAACATTTTCATTTACATAACTTACGTATATTTGAGTGATGCATTTCTAATCCAAGTTGATTTCCTTCTACAATATAGAAATTTAGGTTTTTAGACTCAATAATTTTAATTTATTCACCTATTCTTAATACTGACCCTAACTTTTTATGTCCAACAACCGTACAAAACAATCAAATTATTAACTCTAATACTATCCATTAACTTATTTTAAAAATTTTTATAATTCTCCAAGCAATTATTATTTATTTTATTTATTTAAAATTCCCATTATTACCTCCATTAAATTCTCACTGTAAGCTTGATAATAAATCTATCCTATCTCTTCTGGCTTAATAACTTAGTTGTTCAATGATATCACTGATATTTGATGCATAATTTATGTCATTTTATACATAATCTAATAACTACTTATTTATTTATTCTCAATCTCACTATCCTTCAATCCTTATGTGTAAATCCATAAAAACTTTAATTAATCAAGCCATTGTTTTGTTTTATTCAAATAACATTCTATGAACTCAATATCTTCCTAATATTGATAAGATTATTTGATAAAATCATAAATCTAAATACAAAGAGTTAAATTCTCCAAAATTTCTCTCAAGCAAAAAGAAGAGTAAACTACTTAAATTTATAAATTTGAAGATCTTATGCTATCTATCTATTTCATTAACATTTATTAGAAGGTACCAAATCTAGCATATTTAGTAATGTAATGATGAGCTATTACAAGATTTTCAAAATTGTCTTCATATGAAGGCAATTCAAATTAAAGCTATTTTATCTGAGGATAAAGATCATTTCGGATCAAAAGATAACAGTAGAACTCAAAACAATGTATGGTATGCAAAAAACAATCGATTCTAAACTATTTAATATTTTAAGCGAAAAAAAGTAGTTCTTAAAATTAACTTACTATAAAGAAGTATTCTTCTTTTTTATTGTAAGGACTTTCTATAGATTATAAAGGTTATTATTATTCAAAATGAGGTAAGATATTTTTGATTTCTAAAAATGAGTTCAAATATTAAGATTGAATATTTAGCCTTCTTTATTCCACATAGAAATCTAATTTATTAAATAATACGCATTGATATAAAGGTTTTATAATATTGGTTGAACCCATCCCTTTTTGAATGCTCAAACATTAAATAACATTGATACTCAATCCTTATGCAATCAATCTCAAAGTCTATTTTAAATGAAACAAGAGTGTGTAAGATTTTAAGTTACTTAATTCTTCTCCTATTTAAATAATTTTAAAAATTAGAGCCTCAAATCTTATCCAATCCTAATAAACACATTATGCATCCATTTTTGTATTTCTTATACTCTTGACAAGTTTATCTTAAATATATTACCAGAACTGATTCTTTTCAATATTGTATTAAAAACCAACCTTTTTTAATAAAGGTTATTTCTTTGATTAAGCATTAATTTAAAGCAATTTTTAGAATTACTAAACAATCAAACCTAGTGAAAATGATGTAAGATAGAATGATGTTAAAAATGCTGTCAAGTATTTATTCAATGTATGTAAGCAATCATATTTAACTCCTTTTTTCTAATAGAATACTTAATTAAAATACCATAAGTTATTTATTAAAATTGAATGGTTTGATGTCTACATTTTCATTTTTCAATTGTTATCTAATGATACTTCTAAATTGACTTTATAGAGAAATTCTTATCTATTTGCTAATATCTACACTTTTATTATTCAATTCATAATATTAGAGGTAATCACACATACTATCTAACATTTTAAACAATTCGTCTTTGTCTTTATTATTTTAAACAAATGTGAGAATAATGTTTTAAGTGAAAAAACGATAAGAATATTCTAATTATTATTAGAATAGGGTTTCTATATATCCTCTTATATCATTAAAACAATAATATAAGTGCATCTATTATTTCATATCTCTTGATTAAGTCCAGACTAAATCTTTGATGGATATAATTTTGTATAAGGACCAACTATTGCTGGTAACTTGATCTTTATTTAATTCACAAACAAGATCATGAACTTATTAATATCGTTATCTAAATTTAATAACATTTGATATTTTAATTTCAAGTTCTTCTTTTTATTATTGTTTGTTTTAGATCTTCAATCCCAAATCTTTATGAGTCTACTTCAATAATTTTAAGACTAATCTAGCTCTAGCAATTCTAGCACAGCATTAATTAACTCGAAAGGATAAAGCATCCCACATATAATAACCCCAATTCAATTAATGTTAATTTTCCATTAATTTGAGAGATAGTTGTTTCTTTATTTCATTATTTTTACGAGTTAAGTTTTCAATCATAGTACCTTAAATTTCAAGAGTCGGTCTTTTACCCATTTATGTAATCAAATAACTCAAGATTTCAGATTCATTATTGTCTTTATAATACATTTCATCTATGTCTTTATCTTCAGTCATTAAAAACTATATTGTCAAACTGCTTTCATCTAAATCTTCAGATGGTTATGAAGCTACATGTTTAGTTAATTAAACATTATTTTATTTCCATTCAGGTTTACTAAAAATCTAAGGTTTACTTCTTTTTATAAGAGGAGCATCATCAAAGATTTTCTTTTTTTGGGAATTTTATGAATTCATTCTATCCCAAATTGGAGATTTAGATTTTTGAGTATGATGTTTTAATTCATTTTTTGTAGAACTAGAATTAGCTCTAGAATGAGATGTGAATATTTTATCTTTATATTCTTTCATTTTTTAACCAACATTATTGATTTATTATTGAACACTTTGACTTGTAGTTGGTCTATCTTCAAAGTCAAGAAATTCATTAAATTTACTATAAATGCTATATATGTTATTCATATTAATAGACGATCTTTTGCAATTTCCCACCAAAATCCTGCTCCCAATTCTATTAGATCATCATTAAAATCGAAATTAGATTAATGTAACATAGGATTATTTGTATCACTATTAAGTAATGTTAATAAAATACTTTTTTCCTGAACTCAAAAAAAAAAATGCTCCTGGTACTTTCAAGGTATAATTTCCAAAGTCTTCAGAAGCATATACAGGACAAGGACCAGCATGAGCATTACCAAGACCAAAATATTTTTCACCTAATCTCAATATATGTTAAGCTTCTTTTGGATGATTAGCAGTTAATGGATAGATTTCTGATTAAACTTTTATTTAACATCCATATTTTTAACTAATTTTCTCTGCAAGTTTACAACACTAAAATATGAATAAAAATACTGACTTCATTAAATAACCTATCTCCTAAACCTGATTCTAAAGAACGAATCATACCTTTAACTGTTGCTGTATCTGGAATAACATTAATAGCAGTTCCACCATTGAAACATGTCCATGCAAAAGTAAATTGTCCTTTCTCTTAACTTAATTAATTATGAATAGTATAGAGATATTCAGCTGCACATTAAACAGGATTATTAAATTTATGGGGTTCTGATGCATGACCTCCTTTACCTATAAAATCAATTTGCATTTCGATTGGTTAAGCCATCATCGGTCCTTCTTTACACCATACTTATCCAATCTTACCTGTTGGCCATTAATGAAATCCATATACTTCTTATACATTATCTAAACAACCATCTCTTATCATATAAACAGATCCTCCATATTCTTCTTCTGCAGGTTAAAATAACAATCTAACTGTTTTATTTTTAGGTATTGTGCCTTTATTATGTTA
>CAJJDN010000143.1:59695-196663 GCA_905182985.1 Paramecium sonneborni | reverse complement strand
TCCTTCTTTACACCATACTTATCCAATCTTACCTGTTGGCCATTAATGAAATCCATATACTTCTTATACATTATCTAAACAACCATCTCTTATCATATAAACAGATCCTCCATATTCTTCTTCTGCAGGTTAAAATAACAATCTAACTGTTTTATTTTTAGGTATTGTGCCTTTATTATGTTATGACCATCATGTCCACACATATGTGCACATCCATTTGTACTTCTATATTTTAAATGTTCATTAGCTTCATTTAATACTAAAGCATCAATATCTGCTCTAAATGCAATTAATCTATCTTCTCCAACCTTTTCTGCATTACCATTGAGATCAACTATTAATCCTGTATCTCCACATACTTTAATTACATCTTCCTGAATATTTAATGCAAGCAAGAATTCTTTAATTCTTTTTTGAGTTTAGAATTCTTTTAAAGATGCTTCGGGATTCTAATGCATATTATGTCGAAATTCAATAAGTTTCTATAGATCTAAGTATTTTTTCATAATTAATTTTATAAAATAAAGTGTGTCTATGTTTATGTTGATTATCGTGGAGATTCGTAATAAATTATTTGTATTGGTTTGGGAATATGAATATTATAATATAAATGAGCTTTTAAGTGATTAGATTTAGTAGTTTGATAAATTTTGTTGATTGATAATAGATGTAGTTTAGGATAGATTAAAGATTAAGAAAATAAAAAATATGACCATAGAGATTGAAAAGTAAAGAAAAAGAGAAAGAGTTAAAATAAATAAAAGAATAAAAGTAGTGAAATATTATATAAGAGATTATTATAAATAAATGATATATGAAATGAGACATGAGAGAAAAAAGAGCGATAATAGTAATGAAATAAAGATAAAATAGAGAAAGAGTGAAGAAGTTTAGGTGATTAACTAGATTAATTAATCAGATAGATTGAATTCAGATTATTCTTAATTGAAGCAATCAATAAACATTTCAGATAGGTGTAGTTATTTTGGGATGGAGAATCGTTTGTTAGGATAAGATAGTATATCAGATAGAGTACAATTTTAGAATAGAGAGTCTTAAGAGGGAATTCAAAATAATTTAGAGGATGAACAACCAATTCCTCTGATATAGTTAATTGAACATGAGATTAGGGATCGTTGTAAAGTGGATATAGTGAAACAATTAAATTGTTAGGGTGATTAAAATGAATTTTAAAGAAAACCAGAAATTGAAATAATTGAATATGATGTAGATTAAGACATAATCCGTAAACATACAAAACATTCCAGAAGAGATTACAAAATTGATCCATACTACATAAAGTTAATAGATTTACATGGATACCAAAGAATTAAACATGAATTGGAAGTAGTCCTCTTTATTTACATATATATAGCATTACAATGATACATATCCTTTGCTTCAATTGAGAAAGACAATAGTATACTTATCATTTTTGATTCCGATATTGGCTAAGACAATCGTAAATTCAATATGGTTTCAATTATTGATGACAATTCTTATTCTTTTTAATATTGTTATATACATAATAGTAAAGACAGAACATAGAGAAGATACAGGTTAAATAGAATAAATTATAACAATTCTCTTTTTTACAGAAATAGGATTAAGAATTACATCTTAAGGATTTTTATTTTCAAAAAATGCTTACTTTGTAAATTTTTCAAATGTTTTTGATTTTTCAATAGTGCTTTTATCAGCACTTAATTTATATCGTCCTGATTTAGTAATAATTGATTTATCACCATTAAGAATAATAACTCTTCTATAATATCTTGGAGATATCTTTGATGGATTGGGAGTGATGCTTACAGCTTTAAAATAATCAATCAAATACATTTTGGAAGCTTTGGCTATTGTAGGATTATTTTCGCTTTTCTTTGCCTTGGTTGGACTTTATTTATTTTAAGGATTATTTAATTATAGATGTATATCTCTTAATCCAGATGAAGGACCTGGAGATAATTGGATTTAATGTAATGTAGATTAATGTCCAGATTAAATGATTTGCTCATTTGTACCATATACTGTTAAGGTTCCTACATCTTTTAATAATATTATATATTCATATGGATAAATATTAAGAACAATTACTATGGATGATTGGAGTTGGGTTATGTTTTACACTATAAGAATATTTAGTCCTTGGGTTTGGATTTATTATCTATTAATCATATTTGTTGGAGGATTCTTTGGTTTTAATTTAGTGATTGCTGTTCTTAAAACACACTATGCTGAAGCTGCTGAAGAATTCTCACATTAATAAGAATAATTAGAAATTAATCAATAACTTTTAGAATCATAATAATCTAATCAAACTTAAATTAGAGATACTTCCAATATTTTTGATGTTGCTCTATTAAAAGACATAGGATTTCATAAAACATTTTAATAATATTACAATTTACTTAGTACTAATAAATAAGTTTCTTCGTATAAATTAGAAGATTTCCAAAACAAAAATTCAACTCAACCACGTCTACTCTCTGCCAAACAAAAAAATAATAATGATATCGATGTAAATTCATCTTATTTATTTCTTTTAGATGAATCTCATCCAATCTATCATTTTGTTCTTAAGAGGACTTACTCTCAAAAATATACTCCTTACCAAGTTCTCCAAGCTTACCAAGTAATAATAACTTATCAATCCTAAAAATTATACTGACGATGAAGATTATCTCAAAATCTTAGAAGATCTAATGAAATTCGATTTCGCCTAACTCTCTAAATAACTCAATCCTAATCAATATTAATAATTCTCAAGTCTTGAAGATGTTATGCCAACCTTTGAGTATTTATTATTTTTATTTATTTAGAAATTTACTTAATGTCAAAAAACACTTCGACCATAAGTAAATTGATTTCACAAAATATAACTTCTCATTTCAATATACAATACCCTTAACAAATTCATTCCATGGTCAAATCTTTAAATCTAATATAATATCCAATAGTTTTAAATATCCTATCAAAAAATCATTTCGAGCTTAAAAACATATCATTTAAGAAATTTGTTCTCAAGATTCAGCTACCTCCAGAAAACCATGTATTAGAATGGAAAAAAAAAAATATAAAGGCATTAATAAATAAAAAGTTAAATCTAAAAATACTTTTTAATTTGTTAAAAAAAAAGGAGATGTTATTATCTCTTTATTTATATAAGGATAATATTAAAATTATGAAGAAATCTTATTCAAATTAAAATAAAAAATTTAAAAGGAAAAAGTTAAATAATAATTTCTAGAATAAGAATATTAAAATATTAGAATAAAAGATATGAAAAATAAATTAATTTCTGATCTAAATTGGTCAGGAAACGATGTTATTGAAACAAAATATTCAAATACTAATTTCAGAAGTATATTAATTTCAATGAATAAAGTTGATTTTGTAATATGGGTTAGGGGAATATTTGGAAAGATTTTGATTTTGAGAAAGTATGTAAGTAGAATAATTTCTAGTAAAATAACTGAAATAGCATTAGATCTACTAATTTTTATCAACTTTACATTTTTATCACTATAGGGAATAGTTGATTCTTAAATAATTTCTTAAGTTGAAGATATTACTACAATTATATTGTCAATAGAAACATTTATAAGATATTGCAGTTTTTCATTAAAAGAATTATCAAATAGTAATGAAAGCATTTTATAAACAATGATAGTGATATTAAATTTGATAGAATTCACAATGAGTGATTATATGCATTATTTAAGTGAATAAAACTTAAGATTGATAAGGGGAACAAAATGTATTTTATTTTATAGATGTCTAAAATACAATAGCATGGCAGTAACTATAGGTCATATAGCATCAACAACATTTAAACAATATATTTATTTAACATTTTTAATGTTTATAGTAATATTTTTATACGCTTTAGTTGGAATGGAAGTTTATGCTGGTAGATTCGATTAGAATGATGTATTAGGATAGTTACATTCTTATGATAATGTATTAAAATCATTTATGACTGTATTTAATATAATGACAAATGATGATTGGTATGGAGTATTTGTATTGGGAACAGACATAAATGAAACATTTGCTGTAGTATATTCTTATTCTATGGTGATTATTTTAAATTATCTAACTTATGGATTAGTATTAGCTATACTTTTGGATGGATTTGGTAAATATTTGGATAGACAAATATTTTCTGAAATAGAGGAGAACGAGGCTCCTAAGATATTAACTCAAAATACAGAATAACTTGAAACCTAACATACTTAATAATTTTCAGAAATGAATAATTTAAAATCCCTTCAAAATATTCAACTATAAAAAGTTAATAGTAAATAAAAGATTGCTTTGATATAACATTTAATAAATTCAATAAGATAGATTTATTAAAAGATTTAAGATGAGCATCCAGATCTTTATAATGGTATAAGTTGTGAATAATCTTTATTCTTTTTTGATAAAACAAATCATTTCAGAAAATTGTGTATGCTTTTAGCTAGATCTAGGTTCTATATTTTAATTAATGATTTATCGTTAATATCTTCAATAGTAATATTTATAATACAAACCTATAATGATTATGAGGAAGATAAAGAAACTTATCCTTTAGTTGCTTAATTTTATATTAATCTGATTTTAGCTACTGATTATGTTATAAATGTTATTGCTAAAGGATTGTTTATAGATAATGGAGCATATTTTAATTCAATTTGGTAGATTTTAGATGTTATCTATATAATTGCATTCTTTATACAATATGAAAAAGAGGATTATGTCAAACCAATATTCTAAATTCTCTTATACATTGGATATTTCAGACCTTTTAACTTATTAAATAGAATAACATTTTTAAATGTATTAAGTTCTGCACTTTATAAATCATTAGTTGATATAGTAAATGTATTATTGACTCTTTTTTCAGTTTGGATAATCTTTGGAGTTTATGGTATCATTTTATATGAAAGACAATTTGGATTTTGTGAAGATAAAATGTAATTTGGTATTACTTATTAAGAATGTATAGAATAAAATAGAACATGGGTTAATTTTAAACATAATTTTGATAATATTACTATGGCCATACCTACATTATTTACTGTTTCTACATTTGATGGATGGGGTGAAATGTTATAAATTGCTGAAAATAGTGATTACTAAAATGTTGGACCTGTTTCATTTAATGGTTATATACATACTTATGTATTTTTTATTTCTTTTTGTTTTGTTGGTTCAATGTTTTTTTTAAGTTTATTTACAGGAGTACTTTTTTCTAATTTAAAACTAAATTAAAGAAAGATTGAAAAAAAAGATTTTAATCAAAATTAAAAAGAATTTATAGAAATATCTGATATTATAACAAAAGATATTCCTGTATTTTCTACACCACCAGACAATATTATTAGAAGATTTGCTTCAATCATTATGAATGATAATATTATGCAAACAATCTTCTTTATTATTTTACTTCTCGATGTAGTTAATAATATTTTGTTTCATTCAGATATGAGTACTGATTATTTAATTATAATTAACTACATACATCATGGTTTCTCATTAGTAATCATCATTTGGGGTTTAATCTAGTATTTGGCTTTAGGATTGCTTAGATTTTTTGATAATTATTGGAGATAATTCCTTTTTATTTTAATTTTCTTTGCAATTGTAGATCTTGTAGCTGATTTTGAATATTCATGGGTTTAAATATACTTTAAATCTAATCCTTTAACACCTTATTTTAGATTATATAGAATTTGTTTTGTTTTGAGAAGTTTGAGACTAATTCTAATATTTTAAGGATTAATAAATATTTAGAGATTAATGAGAGTAATGGTTTATGCACTTCCATTCTTGGCAAAAATATTCTTTATATTAATAGATACAATGCTTGTTTTTGCTTTATTTGGTTGTTAATTATATGGATAATTAGATTCAGGATAAGTAATGGATGAATAAATCAATTTTCATAATATTGCTTAAGCAATGCTTACTTTATTTAAATGTGCTTCTGGAGATGATTGGAGAACCATAATGACAGATACTATGCATCATAATCCTAATTGTTCAGAAGATCCTTAATATTGTGGATCAACTTATAGTCAAATTTACTTCTTTCTTTTTATGTTATTATCAAATTATGTGTTTTTAAATTTATTTGTTTTAGGATTGATAGAATAATTTGAATCTTTTTTTTAAGTTTAGAATTCTATTATTCAAACATATGTAGAAAATGAAGATAGAATTAAAACTATATGGTGTAAGTACTCTCCTGAAACTTAAGGAAAAGCAATGCATTATAAATTTTTATGCAGATTTCTTATGGATCTAGGTTCTCCTCTTGGTAGAGGTAAAGAAGAAAATCTATGGGATGCTGCTAAATAAGCATCAGCTTTTAAATTAAAATGGTAATTTTCTTATAAATATTTTAGTGATCACAGAGGATATATTCAATATAATTAATTGATTTATGAATTATTTAGAACATGCTTTTAAGAGAATGTTTTTAAAACAGGAAGCAAAAATGGTATCAAATAAATAAAATAATATAATAAAGAAATGCAAATGAAATTTATGAATTATAGAAGAAATCTTTTTATTAAAAGATCAAATATTTGTTTAGTTGATTTGAGAACAAATTTTAACATTTTGCATGATTATTTAAATGTACTAATTGCATTCAAAGCTTGGGAATCTCATTCAAAAAAACTTATTGAAAGAGTAAACTTTAAAATTACTGAGTATACAGAAAATATAGATTCTTCAAAAGAAAAATAGGATGATGTACCGTAACATTTATTTTTCTATCTTAGTTTTCCATAATGCGAAAATTCTATTATAAATAATATCAATTAAATAAGAGGTTCCATATAAATAAGTGATACAGATAGATTCCAACCTATGATTACTGATGAAAATTAAACTAAGCATCTTCTCATTAGTTTAAGTTAAGAATCTATGTAAGCTCCAGAATTACCATGTTATAATCACTAAAAACTGTAATATTCTAAAAATCTCTTTATTTACTAGCCAAAAAGAAATTGAAAATTAATTTTGATAAGTTTAGTTTTTTGTAATTAGCTATTTTAACTCTTTTATTTATTCTCTTTTTTTATAATAATTAAATTATATCAAATTAAGAATATTTACAAATTTAATACAAAACTTGTTCTTAATGGCTTTAAAAATTTTTATTACCCACTTTAATTATCAAACCTATATTACTCTTTTTCTACTATTAAAAAACTATATTATCGATAATTATCATAAAAATAATTAATTTAACATCCTTAAGATCTTTAAGAATTATAAAATATAAACTACTTTTTATTCTTTCAAACCATCTTCATTTACGACTATTCAAACTTAACCATTTTCCTTAAATAGCTAATTTAGATTTTTCTTTGATTTCAGTAAAAAAAGTCTAAATTGATGAACTTTAATAAACTCAAAAATTTATAACATTATAAATGAGTTTAGAGTTTAAAATATTGTATAGTTTTTCTAAATTTTAAAATTATATATCAACTATTTTATTTAGAATAATATATGGTAAGATAATGAGCGAGAATCTATTGAAGAATGAATTGAGAAAGAAAATGATAATAATTTTAGGATTAAAGTTATTTAAGCCGATTTTGAAAATTGTTTCAATTGTCTTTTCTTTTAATAAACTAGATTTTAGAGTACAACATAGTTATATTATAAAATACTTTAACTATAAACATATTTTTGTGAGGTTCAAATTAAAAATTTATACAAAATAATTTTCCCAAAGATATTAAATCAAAATTCAATCATTAATTTAAACAAAAGAGATTTCAGAAGATTAAAACAAATAAATATCCTTATAAAAAAAAAGTATCCAGAAAATAAATTTAAATTTACTGTTAAATTATTTTTGTATGAATTTATATTACTCTTAAAAGTTTAAACTTAATTGAGTTTCTAATTTTAAAACTTAAAGATTAGGATAAAATTAAATTTATATTAAAAATTATAGAATTAAATAATCAAAACTTTTTTGCCTAAATTTTAATTAAAGATCTAGAATCCTATTTTTATTAGGCCTATTGATTTTATTTTGCTAATTATTTCAACATCTGTTAAATTAAAATCCCTTTCATATTACTAGAAATAGATTCTTATTTTTCACTATGTAACCTTCTAAAATGTTAGGTTTATGGAGAACTATGATTTTTTATCTTACTAAATAATTAATTAGTTTCTTTATTATTTCTATCAGTTAAGCATCCTATTTCATGAACAGAAAACTTTTTTTACAAAGCTTTACCATCAGATTTAGTTTTTTTATGTTATTTCTTTTCTAATAAATCATTTTATTATAAGACATTATTAGGTTTTTGTTGATTATATTAATTAAGTATTTTTTCTTAATTTGAATTTTACTTTAAATGGTTTGAATTTTTTTACTTTTGAGCATTTAATGCTTTAATAAATAGATTCTTTGCAATTAATCCAATTTAATGATTTTTTTGAGGTGAATTAGTAGTTTTGAGTTTTTATTTTTTTTAATAATCATCTTTTTTTAATTTTTAAATATTCTATTTTTTATAATTAAGTGAAGGACTATTTCTATTAGATTAAGAACCAAAAAATGCATTTGTACTTGATAAAGGTCTATGTGTAATAGCTCCATTTTTTAATTTTGATTATTATTCTGCTTCTTCAAGGAAAAGTTTAGTTAATAGATTATTTTTTTGATTATTTTAGAATAAAATAAGTGGTTGTTATTATTATTTTAAAGAGGTAGAGGCTATGGATATTTTATGAGAAGATAGAGTTGGAGAATTTGAATTAAGATCACCAATAAATTTATTAATTTTAAGTTAATTTTTACTAACTAAAGTTTTAGACTTAACTTTAACAATTTCTTATGGTTTGTTTTCTAATCTGGTTCCACTTTCAATAATATCAGTTGATGCTTATCTATTAGATTTTTTAGAAATATTATTAAATTAATCTTTTGCAAAATTATTCTTCATTTCAATAGAACCTATACTATATTTAGTTTCATTCTTCTTATGCATGCTATAACTTTTGTTATCTTTTTATAAAATTTTAGCCTTTTATTTTATAATGAGTTATTTAATCAATTATTCTTATGATTTTCTAGATGTTGGAGATGTTTTTTAGCTTAAGTTAACTTTATTTCCAATATATAATAAAAAATTATCTAAAGATACTTTATCTTATTTGCTTAATTTAACAATTGACAGGGATGATTAATCAGCTCTAGAACCAATTTATTTGCATAATTCATTAATTGTTTGAGAGGCTTCTTTAGGTAGAGTTTTGTCATGCTAATGTAGTTTATATACTAAAGTCTTACATTTAACCAACTTAATTCTTTTAATATTTAAATATTTTTGATATTTTGATAATCCTTTTCATCATTTTCTTAAGTTATAGATTCTTATGAATTTGCAGGAGAAGGTCTCTCACCTACAATCCCTTTAGGTGGTTTATTTGGATTTAATTTATTCTCTTCTTCAATCATTTTAGCAATCCTAAAATAATCATATTTTCTTTTCTTATCATAATATTTATTTAATATAGAACATATTGGCTCTTCAAATATTCGTGCAATATCTATATGGAACTATTTCATATCTATGATATACTTTATAATATTCCGTAAGTAACTATATTTTTTGAGGAAATTCTTTTAACTAATAAAATCTCTTAAAATATTCTTCCTATTCATATTTATTACTTTTGATACATCTTCATCAATGGCCAGTTAATCTTTAAAATTTATTACTATTCTTGTTTAGGCATCACTTAATATCTCATTAATTTCTCTTATGTAGTAATAATTTTGTGATTGCTGATATTTTTCATACAATTTATAATTCATAACTGCTATTGGTTTTCTAACTATTAAAGGTAACGATTGGCTTTTCTCCTGGAATTTAAATTTCTAATTCATATTGTTAATTAATTTTAATTATATAAATATAAAACATTGTTTTATTCAATTATGCATATTTTTATATTTTTATAGCTAATCATTATCTTTTTCATTATCCTTGCTCTTTAATTGAATAACAATTAAGCTATTAAATTTTAAATTGATCAATAATCTTACATGGATACAAGAAATAAAAAAGCAACTACTTTATCAACTTCTGATTTCTTTTTTGTTTGAATTTGCATGTATTATCAAAATTCCAATCAGGATTATAATATTTAAAGTTAGCTGGTGTTTCAAAAATAGAAATTTCATAAGATTTATCGAAAGTCTACTAATACATTAATTGTTATATTAAACTTATTTCTTTTTGAAATATAAATGAATTTAGGTTTTTGATACAATTGAATCTTAATTCAAGAATTTTATTGATTAATTCCTTTTTCATTTAATAACAATTAAGATTAATATGTAAATTCTAAAACACTTCCGAATTGTTTTATTTAATTTTTTCAACTGCAGATTTAAGTTTGTTCTTTTGATTATTTACAAGTATTTAATGTTATTTTAATATTGCTTAAAATTTATTTTATTTCTAATCTACCTTCTACTATAAATTTATATCTTATTAAATTAATTGTTATATATTATCTTCCACATCATACAATTATAATATTTCAGGATTATCATTCACAATTTATTCAGAGGCATTTTATAATTCTTTAAGAATTTATGATTTACTTGAAAAATTAACTAATTTAACTCTTCGTTTAACAGTCTGGCGATTTTATTAGGTTGGAAATACTATTCTTTTAATTATTTTTTCTTTTTCAGGTATATAATGAAGTAATGGACATTATTAAATAAAATGATTATATTTTAAACAGCTAAAACATTTAAAAGGTAATAAAGAATCTTTTTATGATGAAAATACCAAATCTTCTTTAATTTTACAATAGATTTCATAATCCTAAGGATATTCTTAAAGAAGTTTAAGGAATTGTTTTTATCCTATAACAATTAATTTAGAAAAACCTATACTTGAGTATTTTTCTTCTGATAAATTTGGATTAATAAAATTATGTAAACCAATAGAATTTCCTTAATTTATGACTCCTAATTTTTATCCATTACTTAATAGAAATTATAATTATCCTTATGTTATATAATAGAAATTAATGTCTGATGAATTATTAATAATTAATTCTTATTCAGGTTAAAGTTAAATTTGCTTAGCATGTTTAACTAGATTAGTTTTGAAATTAAGAGAAAAGCCTAATTTAAAAAGTTTACATTTTTTAAGTAGTTATGAACATGATTCAGTTATTAAAGAATCATGTAAATCTTAGGATAACTAATTAATAATCTCATCTACTTCTGATTCTTTATTAAGTTATTCATTATCCCATCGATATGTTAAATATTCTCTTACTTAAATTTATAAATCTTTACTAATCTATTATTGATTTAGATATGAATTAATAATTCTTAACTTTCTTTTTTTTTCTTCCTTATATCCAGTAATCTATTAGATAATAGTTCCAACAGTACTTACACTATATGGTAATTGAATACTAGCTACAATAATATAAGTAATAGCTAATACTTTTTCAGCTGAAGATTATGGAGTAATATCTCCATATCCTATTGTAAAAATAGTTACAGCTGAATAATAAAAAGCATATAAATATTGTATTTACCATTCTTATTCAGAAATTCCTACTTATAAAAGCCAACTCTTTTCATAATTAACTACACCATAACTACCAACTAATATCCAAATACATGAAAAAAAATGAATAGAATAGAATAACACAAATAAAAGTTTCACTAATTCTAAACAAGATTATATTTATTTATTGAAATTGAAATTTTCTTCATAATAATTAACTATTGTGATTATTGGTTTGAAATGAACCAAAAATAAAACAAGTAATAAATTACTTATTGTATCTTTTGCTCCTGTATCAGCCTTTCCAGAAAATGATAAAAATAAAAATATTATCAATAATAACACTGAAAACCATTACATTCCAAATGAATTGAATAATGAATGTTTAAGTATTTCACTTCTATTTGTAACAAGCTAACCATCCTTATAATATGCTGTATTCAAACTTATAATCAAATCTAAAATTATTATTAAAAGTGCTATTGTTGAGATTACTTTAAAATCATAAAATATAAACGATTTATCCTACCATCCAAGATCTAGAGGAATTACAAATGCAAAGTATAATCTTGTAATCACTGCTATTATATTTAATAATGTTTTATATTTAGTCTGAGGATATATTAAAGGAATTCTGTTTAAAATTTTATTTATAGACTCTTATACATTTTTAAACCATCTGTTGTTATTACTATTTACTTATACTTCTTCTCTTTCTAATTATGAACTACCTTTATCATTTATTATATCTAAATGAAATTCGTTCAATTTTTTATATTACTTTTTCTCAACTTAAATATTGTTTAAGAATTTTTGAATGTAAAGATGACGTCTTTGCGTGTCTTTTCTTTTCTTATTGGTTTAAAATTATAAAGATTGTAAAATTTAGATTTTATTATCTTATCTACTTGTTTATTTACAAGGATTTATTGGCTAAGTTTCTTTGTTAGACTAATCTTCAAAATATTTTGATTCCAAATTTTCAATTCTTGTTGTTTACATTGAAAATTAAATATTAACATCAAATTACATCTTAAATTCAATCTAAATGTTATCAATTTTATATGTAAATTAACTATCATAAGAATTAGAAATTAATATATATATATTTTATTAAATTAATTAATAATAATATAAATATAAATAACATGTCATCACATCATTAACATAGTTTACCTTAGATAAGATCATTTATGGTTGAGAGAAATGCTTACTTAATAGATTTAACACAAAGAACCATAATTAAAAAAGGCAATCAATCTGTCAAACTAAAATTACCTAGTTTGAGTTAAAGACAATCAATTATTGCTCTTAGAGATCCTCCTAAAATAAAATAAAAAAGAGACTCATTAACTGAAAATATTCGAAAAATTCTTGTATTTCTACTAAATATATTAGGATTATTAATCTCCTTAATACACTTTGAAAAGAATGTTAGAAAAAAAAGTTAAAACAGTGACATTTCATTGATAATAAATTTACATTTTCAATATTATAATATAAACAATCAAAATAACAGAACCTTTCTTTGCTTTTCATTTTTGTTCTTTTCCTTTTGTTTAAATTCACACAAAATAATCAAGTTACAAACAATACTAAAGAGAGCTGCAAATTTTAAAACAATTAAGAAATCTAATAAAATCGCATTTTTTAATTTTTCCATTATAAAATCTGCTAATAATTAAAATTCATATAATAATATTAAGCATATCAATAATAATTATCTTTTAAACTTTTAATATTTATTATTATAATTTGAAATGTATTGTTTCGAATTCAATTCCTTAAAATTGCTTTTGCAATAAAACTGATGTTCTATAGAACTAATATTATTAAAAAAATGTTTCTTATAATTTTACATATATTCAAATTATAATAAGACTTTATCTTATATATAGAGTTAAATACAGAGAGTCGTTAATTGATTTTTAGTTGGAAAATCAGATCAATTGAAATCTTTATTTTAAGATAAGAATCATAAAAAAGTATTTTTTGAAATTCCAAGATTATCCAGTAAAATATTTTTTTAATTCATAAATATATATAATATTTTTTACATCTCTTGAAAAAGACTTCAAATAATTAATAATGTTTTTAATATAATATATGAAATAAATGTAAAGGAAATATGAATTTAAAATCTTTTGATCATTCAATTAATTATTAGAGATTATTCTTGTAATTTGATATATTTATTAATCTAAAGATTGATATATATAGAATGAAAGCATTATACATAATTATTAAGTATTATTATGTAATTTATGTTAACAGCTAAAAAATTAATATAATTATGTTTTCAAATTAAAGCAAAAACACAATTGTAAATTTGATTAAAGATGTTGTGAAAGGAGAAAAAGAAGTAGAAATCTTAAAGCAAAGTTTAATTCTTCAAATAAGTGACAATAATGTAAGTTATTAAACATGCTTTTTACATGTTAATATAATTTAATTAATATTAGTTAGCTTATGAGAAAGATAGAATTACTAGAAATGACCTAGAGGTATTTTTATAAAATTAATAAATACGATTTGATGTGAGAGAAATATCACTTTTAAAATATACTACTTATTAAGAGTAAAAATAATAATTAATAATCTTATAGTTTTTTAGATTTGATGCTTCCAAATAATTAGATATTTTTGAAGCAATATTAATAAAAGCAAATGAATTATAATAATCCAAATTCAGATATACTTAATTTGATAGGAAAAGTATTGGGGAAAAACATAGAGATAATTCGAAAAATCTAAGCATATTTAGATTCATTGATATTAAGATTTGATAAGAGTTCATTATTAAATTTTTTATGTCCATAATCAGAGAAAAATACACCAGTTTTTTTATAGTTGTTAAAAAACTTAAATTTAGATATAAGTTTTGAAGATGTTATTTGTGCAATGAGAAGATTAGATAAAGATTAAGATTCAGATGTAAATAGATTTGATTGGGAAGAGATATTAAAATGTCCAAAACCACCTAAAAGTAATTAAGGTTCAATTGGAAATCTATAAAAATAAATTATCAAATAATAAAGTTCAAAATCAATTCATAGAAGTGAATCAAGATAAAAAACAGATTAAGAAAATATTAATTCAAATAGAAATGTTCATTTTTCATTGATGAAATCTTCTACTAAATCTTTAAAAAAGCAAACTAGTTTAATTGAAGAATAAATATTAGAGTTTTAATTGCATTTAATAACAATAGGAAAATTAAATGAAGAAGTAGATTAAATAAAATTAGAAGTATTTAATAATTTATATTAAGTTATTAGTTATCAAGCAGAGCAGATTATTCAATATCTTAAGCTTTTTCATTTTTTGATCTTGATGTAGATGGTTCAATAGGATTGTAAGACTTAAAACTTGGATTTTTATAATTAGGAATTGATGTTAATGATTTCATAATTAGATCATTACTACATAATTATTCAACTCATCATTCTTAAACTTAATGGGAGTAAGAAAATAGTGTTAATAATTAGTTTTACTGATTTTTAATCATTATTTCCAGAAAGTAAATAAACTTTAAATAGTTACAATGGATAATTTACTTATGAAACAAAAAAAATAATGAAAATGCTGATTTATAAATATTTGGAAATAATTAAATATAGAAAAGAATCAACATAATAATTGGCATTAGATATAAAGAATATTGATATAATATTTAATTTCATTGATTTGGATTAAGATGGCATAATAACTTAAGATGATTTTAAAGTGTTAGATTTAAAAAGTAAACATGTTTTACTATTCTTTTAATCATTTAAAGATTATCCTTACTAAATAACTTATAAATAATTTTAGAAGTATTTTATTTGAATATAATAAATTGAAATTTAATTATAGTATAAAATTTTAATCATTATTTTTATTTATAATTAGAAGTTTCTTAATTTCATTTAAACAATTTATTTGTAATTATATATACTTCTCATCAGGATTTTTAAATCTTTTAAGTTTTTTTTAATTTCTTAAGTTATTAAATCTACTATTAATAAAAAAGTTAAAGAGATTCTTGTTGAAAATACTTTTTTAGTTAATTCATTAATTATTTCATTTTATTATAGATTAATTCTGGAGATTGTATGACAAATGATTAATAAATTAATTATTTCTAAGAGATACTTTTCTTTATTTCAAAAAAGAAGGTCTTTTGATTATTTTTATTTTAATTTAAAATTTTGATTAGTATGATTATCTTAACAAATGAATTAGATTTAGTTGATAGTTTAAATAATTAATTAAATTGCATCTTAGAATATAGGTTCTAATTTTTTTAATTATAGTTTTTAAGCATTAATAAAATGATTAATTTATTTTAAGATAAGTTTATTATGTTTGAAGATTTATAATGTTTGATTTTTTTAACTTAATTACCAATAATTTTTTCAATAAAAATACAGTTCTTTTAATTAACTTACAAATTAATTTAAATATATATAGATAAATGAAATGAATTGAATTTTATAAAATTTCATGATTCATAATAATTTTGTTAAGGATTCATATAGAAATCTAACAATAATTGCCTTTATTCAATGCTATTTAAATTTTTTTGATTGATAAATTCTTTAAAATGTGTTTAATCAATTTAATCATATTCATCTTATTCTGATTCTAAAAATAGTAAATAAATATTACAAGATTATTCTATGATTAGTTATCTTCTTTATTGATATTAAGTAATGGCTGTTGTTTTATCAAATTCTAGTAAATCAATAAGTAATTATTTCATAAGCAATCTTTTATTACATACTAAAGTTCTAGGGAATAATTTTAATTTATAAATTCCATCAGGTGATTCTACATCAGATAATAAATAATTTGGATTAAATAGAAATGATTCTGCATATTCTAATAGAAACACTCCACAATCTACATAATTAACTTAACGAGGAACTAATAATTAAAAAGAAGGAATTAATCTAATTGGACAATCATTATAATTCACATCTATTTAATTAATATCACAATCCATTTTATGAAGATACCTATTTATTTATATATATATATAAATTTACATTTTAATGATTGTAATTAATTTTTAATCCATAATTCCAAAACTATCTAAATATATTATAACTGAATCTGCAAATGACTTTGTCTTTTTATGAACTATTAGCAAAGACCAATGTTCTGGTAAATTAATTGGAAATAATAAATATTCTTTTTCTGTTAAATCTTCCTTTATCCACTTCCTTATTTATTCATATGATGATTTAAATAACTCACTTAATCTAAGATTATCATTTTGACCTATCATTTATAGTTTTTCAAAACAACATAATTTCTATACAAAATATGTATTAAAAATATAAGTTTTAGTACGTAAAGTTTAATCTGTCATTTCGAATTCTATAAATTTAAGATAAAAGTTAATTATGCTATCATTCAAATAATTAGGTGGATTCAATTTTTGAATATCATGAAATTTAATTTATATAGTTTTTTTTTAATTTCCACTTATGTATTATAGAGTATATTCATAATCTTCTTTCAATTAGGCATCTAATACAAATATTTTTTCTAAAATTGTTTCATCTTAATACTTAGTAAATCTCACTTTCTATTCTTACTTTATTTAATCCCACATTTATTAATGTTTAATTTATGTTTGTCTCTTATTCTTGTCATTCAACTCAAAAGTTAAACTATATTATTGTAAATAGTACTATTTTTGATCACTATAGAATGGTGTTACTAATTATAATTAACAAATTAAATTATCAAAATTATTGAGTACTCTTTTTTAGTCAGTTATTGATATATATTTTGGTTCTTAATATTGTTTATTCTCTTCAACCTAATCATATACTTATATACTTACAAACTCTATATTATTTTATTTGATTTCTTCATCTTAACATTCATAATCAATATCATCAAAAACTTTGAAAGCACTTTTTATGCTATCCTTCATAGAGTTCAAATGCAAAATAATACTTGACTACTCACTCATTTATATTAATATATTTATTGAAATAAATATTCACTTGTTTATTTATCTAATATATTACTAAATAGATGGAATTACTTTACCTTTCCATCTTCTAATCGAATTATTACCTACAACCATATAATTTAATATAGAATATTTTAATTAATTTCAATTTTCATTATGCTACCTTGAATAGAAATTGAACCTAAGTAGTTTTTAGAATTTCAAGCTAAAGAAAACTAATTTGCACATGCGTAATTATCCCTTAAAAATTTGACTCAACAAGATGTTACATTTAAAGTATCAAATTATTTCAGATAATATTAAGATTAAATCTACAACACCAACTTTATTTCAAGTTAAACCAAGTGTTGGACTTATCAACTCTAATTAAACTTAAATTATCTAAATATCTACAAATCAACCTATATAATATGACACTAAATTAGATCCTAAATTTTAAATTAATGCTTGTTGTATTGATTCTCAAGATTTAGGTAATCTAAAAACATCTAAAATAATTAGATCTTATCTAAATTTGGAAAAAACAAAGGTTAATCTAAAATTTAATCATAATAAATTAAAAGCAGAATCAAATAAAATATTTAACAAGATGTCTAATCTCATTTACAATTTCATGATTCTAAATTATGGAATCAATCTAAAATTTTTACTTCATTTATTAAACCAAAAACAGAAAAGGATGATTAAATCAAATATTATTAAGATTAATATGAAAATCTTGTAATTATTTATATTATCTAATCATATAGTAACAAGAATATTAAGAATTAAAAAAAAAATAGAATTACAAACTTAATAAGAATAATTTAAAAAATGTAATTAAAATTTTCTTTAATCATAGAAAATAACAATTTGAATCTCTTTTAATTATCCTTTGCAGTTTCGATAGCTTTAATTGTAGGTTATTTGATAAGAAAATGATTCAATTATTCATATTAATCAATATTAATTTTATACAATTTACTAAAATTCTATTTAAAATAGAAAAGATATATTATACATTATAAGATAATAAAATCAAACAAGAAAGTTAATTTAATTCAATAAATCAATAATAAAATATAATAATGTCATATTAGTAATTTTAAATCATAAAAAAACTTTCATAGGTTAACATTACTATAACATTGAAGGTTCTCTTTAAAATTCTTCTAAAAAACTGTATTTTTTATGTATTCTATTTTAATTACTTGTAATATTATCACCAATTCTAGGTAATTTCTAAAATTCACTAAGTTAATTTGAATAAATTATTTCATTTTATTTATTTTCTAAAAGTGGATTTTAGGGTGTTTATTACATAGAAAATGACTTTACTCTTGTTTCTTATTTTTAATTTTATAATCTAGAATCTATAATTGGTTTTAAATAGAGAATTTCATTATTCATAGCTCTTTAAGAATCTCTTTCTAATCTTAATTTTTATGCTTTCTCCATATTCTTAACGACTTTACTTTATAATGACCCTGGCATAGCTCCATCAATATCATTTGTAGTTAATAGTCTATCACCTTATATATTTCATCATTTTATTAAACAAATACTTAGGTTAATCATAAAAATTTTCTAAGGCTCTCAATTATTTTATCTCTCCTTCCTATAAATTGTAATGTTTTTTTTAAGATCCATCAAAATAATTTTCTCCCTAAGGAACAAAACTATTGCAAAAATGATGAAAATCATGTTGATATCTTCGTCTTCCATACTATTGATCTTATTAACCAGCATTTAATCTAAAAATAATTATTATCAATGTATATTACAATAATTTTAATTATCTATTTTATTTTATATCTAAACTATTTAATTATATTGATTTCTTTTTAGGTTAAGCTCCTGGAATATCTATTGTTAATAAGGATCTGTCAAATTAATAAAAATTATTCATTTTATTATATTTATATATAAATATAAGTCATGAAATTAACCGAGTAATTTATTTAATCAAACTCTAATACCAATTCTATTGAAATTGAATATTGTAACCAAAAGACTTAAATTTAATGAAAAAAAAGCATATATCCTATAACAAATGCAAGATATATGACAAAACCATAGAATTATCAATAAATTTAGAAAATAAATGAAAATATTGAAGATCTTATTAAATAATCAAGATTATCAGAAGATTAAAATTTAATGAAAAAAAGGTATATTAGATATAATAATTTAATTAATAAAAAATTAATTAAATTAAATTATTGAAGAAGCCTAAGTTGAATTTAATAATGATTATAGACTACCTGAAAACATTAAAAATCAAATTAATTAAATTGTATATATAAGAAATAATATATTTACATATTAAGAGTTGTTTATTGTCAACTAGAAAGTTAAAGAACAAAAGATTTTTTAATGAAAATAGAATAATTTTCCAAAAAATAATCTTTATAAAGCTTACTCTTTAATTGTTAGAAAATTAATAACTGATAATTCTGTTTTTATTTCAACTACTTACTAAAACTATGTGATTGGTAAATCAAGCTTATAAAAAAAGCAGGAATCTTATAAAGAGAACAATCAACAACTTAATTTTTGTCAGAATTATTTTCTAATGAATAACAAGATTTAGAATTAATTATAATGGTGCAAAATTATCTGATGAATATTTAATTGAATTAATATTTGATTTTCATAAAAATGGATTTTAAATTTCACTTGCTTTACTTTTAATAAATTTATCCACATTTTCAACATTTTATTAACTTATTTAATGTTTTCTAATAATTTAATCTAATTGGATTGCTAATTTATCTAAAAATGCAACATTTTAAGATTTCTTATTTTTCTTTTGATTCATTTTCATATTAATCTTTTATTTTATTTCTAGAATTATATTGTTTATCAAAATAGAAATTGTATTTTAATATCCTAATTAGTTGTCAAATTTTGCTTAAAGCTCCTGTAATTATTTTATATACAAGTCAAGAGCTTTTTTACTTTAATCAACTTCCTATTGTTTCAAAATCAATTTATTATTAAGGATTCTCAATTATTTTTGAGATTCGTCATCTACTAAATTATATTCACTAACTGATCTACTTGAAGTCAATTATGCAATATCTAATTAACCTTTTGCTAATTTTATTGATTTAGCCATTGATAAAATTTCAGCAGATTTTTAATAATATTATAAAGCAGGTGTTATATTTAAAAATATGTTAAATTACATATTCGTATTAACTTAACAATTTAATATCTTTTAAACAACATTCTTGAAGTCTCCTTATGGTAACGAAGGACAAGTAGCAATCATAAAAGTACTTGTAGTTTATAATTAATTTTCAATAAAAGTCTAATAAATAATTGATAATTTTCGAATTTTTTCACCAAGGGCTTTTTATTTAGTCAATAAATGTACTTTAATAGCTTATACTGTATATTCTAAATCTGAAATAGATGAAGTTATTGTATTAAATTATTCAATTTCTATCCATTACTTTCCTATTCTTTCTTAATAGCAAAAAGTTATCTTTTAGTTTAATTATTGCTTTTATATCAAATTATATAATAATTCTATTAACATAATCATTATTAACTTTTTATGAGTTTTTGATTATCCTAAAATAAGATATATTTTAGTTAGATCACTTGATAACTTCAATTTAGATTAATCTAAAAATTAATGTATTTTTTGGGTATCAAAGAATATTTCATCAAATAAATAAGTGTCAAACATAGCTTTTTCAATTTTACCTTTTGTTGATTAAAATAATTTTATCTATTTTCTATTTAATTCAATAAATTAACATTAATAAGACTTTTATGATTTGATATACAAAAATGATGAAATTTAATATTTTTCTTATTAAGTTAATTAAGTTTATGAAAATTCTTTTTTTGGTTCACTCTATAATGTTTATAATGCTTATGGTCCTAAATTATAAATTGTATCTAATTAATTCTTAAATTTTATGGTTTATTGTTTTTGTTTAATTAATTATTCTTTATATTATTCTATTTCTTATTATAATTATTCTATTTCATTAGATTGTTATTCTATTTATTCATTCAATTAATGAACATTAAATGATTAAATTTCTTCCTATAACTCTTTTATTTATTTTTATAATCTCTAAATTAATTCATTATCTTATTATTTTTTTCTTTCTTCCTTAGCATCAGATTATTTTCTTGGAGTTCCTGGTTTTTATATATTTTATAATTTTTCTTCTAATTTTTTATTCTTGTCCTTCAAATTATAAACTTCTTTTTCTAATGATTTTCTTAAATTATCCATGTCTTCGACTTTTTTCCTAAATAATATTAATTATAAAATACTTCAACTAATCAGTTTAATTCAAATCTTAGAACTAATTTATTTAATTTTCTAAATTATCAGATGGTTACATCAATTTTTTTATAATACTTTAATCATTATCTTATTCTCCATTGATTTCTAAGTTGTTAAGATCCTTTCCTTAATCATTAATTTCAGTTAATTAAATTATTTAATTTGATACATTTAAATCTTCTTTTTATTTTATTTCTTCTTAATATTCTTCAGTCTAACATATTTGATCATTAAATTATTGATTATTTATCTTTAAAGGAGATTGAATAAGATCATCAGTTTAAATGAGTTAAGATTCAAATAATTTTTAGTCAATTTACAATTTTACTTATTCTTATTTTTCATTATCTATTTCAATAATATTTTCTGTTTAAGTAGAATTTTCAACATAATTAACTTGTTAAACCTTTTTAAGATCAAAATGAAAATTATTTATATTAGTTTCATCATTATTTACTAATTTTTCTAATGAAAGATTTAAATTTTCATTTGTAGTAACTTCATTTTTTTCCATATTCCCTTATTGTAATTCTTAATTTTATTAGTGTTAATCTGTACTTAAATTTTATAAAGATTAAATTTAACCTATATTTTCATTTAATTCTTAAATTTCTAATTAAAATTTTTCCACTAGATTGTTTTATTCATCTTGAATAGATTAAAGTTTATTCCAATATTCCATAACATATTAGATTTTAGATTCAAAAGTTTCTCCACTATTTATATAAGTATCTAATAATTATTTAATTTCATTTAATTCATTTTGTAGATTACTTTTTTCTTATTTTAATAAATGGATTTCCCTTTGTGTATTTTCTTTAAATTTTATATATTCAGCTGTAGTTTCTGAATTTTCTTATTATAATTTTGAAATCTTTTTAGGAGAATCACATTCAATTTATTTAAGTGCATCCATTTCAATTTCATAATTCTTAATTTTTTCAGTAAAATCATAATTTTAAGTTTTTAAATTTTCATTATCCATTTTTAATTAATCTAATTTTTATAAAACATCATTAATATCTTGATTTTAGCTTTATAGAACATTTAAAGAATTTTCTAATTCTTCTATTCTTTATTAATATTTTTGATTATTTTCTAATTGAGTTTAGAGTTAATTAGATAATAGTTTATTATTTTCTTCAAACATATGAGCTTATTCTTTAAAAACCTCTAATTCTTAACAAAATTAAGCTGCTTAATATAATTGCTGATCTTTATCTTTAATAGTAATATGAATTTATTCTTTAAATTCTTCATACTCATCTCTCAATTAAAGATAAAGTGTTTGATATTCATTATTACTTTATAAATTATTGATTTATTCTTATGCTTTATTAATTAATTATTTTAATTCATTATTTTCTTCTAAAACTTCATTATGATGTTCTAAAGTAGTTTCTAATTAAGTAATTTAATCTTATAATTATTCTTTAACTGATAAATATTCTTAACATTTATCAGTTAATTATTAACAATCCTATTCAGATTATTAAAGTTTTTAATTGATAGAATTATACTCTTCAACTAATTCTTCAAATTATAGTTTAAGATCTTCAAGTTATTATGTAACATTTGCATCTTATTCTTACTATTATAATTCTTTATATTATTTTTCTAAAGATTCAATCTATTATTAAAGTAATTATTTTTCTTTTTGATTTGTCTCTTCCTTTGCTACAAATTATGAATTCTCTTCTTAATATTGAAGCAAGACCTCTTCTAATTGTGCAATCTTTTCTTCTAGATTTTACTATTCTACTTAAGAGTTTTTGCCCATTTCTTCCATACTTCCTTACATTCCATCCTTTAATTGAAATTATTCAATTTGTTTATCTTTAATTTATAACTACCTTGTTTATTCTTCAATTTAAATAGTTAAGTTTTCAATCATCTTTTATAATTCCTCTGAATCACTAATTTCACAGAATTACTTACTTTGATTTAGATTGAGTAATCTCTTGCAATTGTTTTACTTCTACATTACTCTATAACTTTTAAAATTCATCTATAGTCTTTTATAAAGCCTATATTTTAATCTATTATTCATTCAAAGATTTTTAATGCTCATCTTTAAGAATTTCGATCTCCATTTCATTCTCTTCATTTTTAGTACTAATTTATATTTATATGATTACTTAAGTTATTGTGTAAGTGCTTTAATTTTTTAAGCTGATTCTTCCAAGTATTAGTTAAGATCATGAATTTCTACTTCCAATTAGATAATCTTAGCTCCACTTACATCATCTGAATTATTCTTAAATAATAATATTTTAATATTACTATAACATCTGCCTTTTTAATTGCATCCTATAATTATTTTTTGAGACTCTTTATTTCATTATCTTTACTATTAATATCTTATTTTTATTTATCTATAGTTTCTTCATGTTCCTTTATTTAATCTTCAAGCATCTACTCATACTCTTTCAAACTAACAAATTATCTTATAGATATTACTCTGCAATTTCTTGCTAAAGTTTCTATACTTGCAAGTCCATTTATTAAATAAATAAAACAATAATGAGAAATGATGAATAGTTTCTAAGTTTCATGGTTGAGAATGATGACTCTCAATTTCTGGAATCTAGACTCTTCAAAGATAACGATGAAGACTACTTCCAGTCTCTTAGTAAATAATTTTATGGATCTAAATCTTAAGATGGTATTTATTACTACTTTATCAACTTACTTAGCTAAGAAGCAATTGAAAATTATTAAATCTGCTGGAGATTTAAAAATTAAACTATCCAATACTGCTAATTTGAATAATGTCTTATAACCTTTCTCTATTAGCTATTAACTGCAGTAGGTACTTTCCAATTTTATTATCTGTTTTAGTAAATTCATAAACTTTTAAGCAAACCCAAACCTTAAGGATAGAGTTTACAAAGTTCATTTAAAACTAATCAGAAAATGAATCAAATTAAGTTAACATATTAACAGCTCTAAAATAGAAAATTAGTTATTCCAAAAAATGAAGATTCTAACATTTTTACTCAAAACTCCTATCGAAGTACCCTTAATACAAGCACAAAAAGCTAACCTAAAAAAGATAATGTCTTAGATTTGTATTAAATGAAATTAAAAACAGAGAGAAGTGTCGAAAAACCCAAATTAATGAAGGTCATCAAAAGAAATAAGATGCATTGATAAATTTTATATATTTTTCTATTTTTTGTTTTTTCAAATATAATATAATGATCAAAATTTGTGGTTATTGTATGTCTAATTTATAGAAATTGAAAAAGTATGCTCCTCCTAAAAAATTAGATGAAAAAACTATAAGACCTTATCAACATCCAACAAATCCATTAAGTAAAAAAATTGATATTCTAACTCCAACAAAACCAGAAAGATTTTTATTAGAAGATTATGAAACACCAACTACTCTTTATACAACAGATGAAAAAGTAATAAAAACAAATGAATTGGGTACAAAAGTGTCAAATAAAATATTATTGAAACCATTAGCAGATAAACCATCTGTTTCTATTGAAGAATAGAAATATTTAGCTGTTTCTATTATAGGACCTCCTAATTCAGGAAAATCAACATTTTTAAATTAAATGGTAGGTGAACCTATTAGTGCAGTATCAAATAAAAGTAATACGACAGTATCTGAAATTAGAGGAGTTCATACAGATATTAAAAGTGGTGTTTAAATTGAGTTTGTTGATACACCAGGTGTTACTAAACGTTATAAATTTTCAAAGTATTTTGTAACTAAGGCTTGGAATGCCATTGAAGATACTAACTTGGTTATTATTTTAATTGATGCTATTAAAACTTTAGATATTAGTATGAATAATGTAATGTAGAGATTAAATTAAATAAAAGTAGACTAAGAATAATTAAGAAGTTATTTTAGAAATGAAGATAATTTCAAACAATCAGAAGAAAAACCTATTCCTAAAATTCTTGTTTTTAATAAAATGGATTTATGTTTTAATAAAAAGAAATTAAAATGGTTATAAACTGAAATGGAAGATTTAGGAAAATATGATTAAATATTTTATATATCTTCTTTAACAGGATATGGTATTGAAGATTTGAAATAATATTTGTATTCTCAGAGTTTTTAATGTAAATGGAAACATAATGAAAATTAGAAACATTTATTTACTCCTATGGATTAGTTAGAATAAATTATTAGATAGGCAATTTTTAAAAGATTTTATAAAGAAATTCCATTTATAATAGGTATTTATGTAAAAGAATTCAGAGTTACAAGTAAAGAATCCGCAAAAATAGAAATATAAATAAATGTTCAAACATCATCATAAGCAAGAATTGTTATAGGAGAAGAAGGTAGAGCATTAAAATAGGTTAAAAATGATATAGAAATAAGTATGGCAGAAATATATAAGAGATTATTTTAAATAAAATTACAAGTAACAATTAAAGAGGGAGAAAAATAAATAGAATTTGATACTGAAAAAGAGGATAGAATTGAACATGCTTAATTTGATGAATCATTTTTTAGAAAATAAGAAAGAGATAGAAAACAACTTCTAAATGTTAAATTTTCAAAATTTTTATAAAATTGAAATATTTGATTTATTGTGAATAAAATCATTATTTAAAATATCTGATAAGAGAACATTAATTAGACTAATTTTTATTAAGGATTTTATTTTCACCAAATTATAATTTTTATTACTTTTATTCATCATTCTCTGTTAATGGTGATTTCATCTGATTTGTTTAATAATTATTTGCAAGTTTTTATAACTATTCATTTACTTTTTGTGATGAATAAGATCTCAAATCATTTTATTAAACATTTAAAACATTATCAGGCATACTCTAATTATTTTTCTTATGTTTTGTATTAACTTTTATAGCCATTTATGAATTATTCTTTATCAAATTTTCTTTATTTTCCTAATCATTCTAAATCTATTTTTTTTTCTTTAATTAAGATTAACTAGAAGATGAATGAGTTTATGAAACATGCTTAGATTTTGTAGTACTCATAAGAATATTAGTAAATTTATCATCAACATTCGAGATGTTTATTTACGTAATTGAAGAGGATCTTTAAGGTTATTTAAAAGTAAAGGTTGAATAATAAAAGTTATGAAAGAATGGTGTAAAAACGCTTTCTGATTCTGAATTTATTGATTTTTATAATTCTTTTTAAAATTAAGTTTCTCCATTAACTATTTCTTTTTAATCAAAATTCATTTTAAATAGATCTGGTTTAAATGGTGGATCATATGATCTATTAATTAATTTATATAAATTAAATTCTTATAACCATGGATGTTTAAGTATTTCATAAATTCCATATGATTTTCCCAATCTATTTAACATATCTTTTTATAATAATTTAGATATCAAATCTTTAGCATCTGTACTTAAATTTTATTTAGGTAAAGGTAGATCATGTTATAAAATATTTTAATAAATTTATTCTGGATTACTAGAATAATAAGGAGGTAATCCAGTTAATAATTCATATAAGAGTGCTCCTAAACAATAATGATCAATCTAATAATTATGTCCTAATTTTAAAAGCATTTCTGGAGCCATATATTCTGGAGATCCACAAAATGAATATGCCATTTTATCATCTTCTACATTAGGTTTTGCTAATCCAAAATCAGCCAATTTAATATGGCCCTCTTAATCTATTAATATATTTTCTGGTTTAATATCTCTATATATAATTTTATTTTCATGTAAATGATGAATAGCCATACATACTTAACTAAAATAAAACTTTGCTTATTATTCATCCATCTTCTTGACTTTCTTTAATTATTAAAATAATTCACCACCAGGACAGTATTCCATTGCAAAACATACCCAATTTTTAGTTTCAAAAGCACATAATAATTTACAAAGATTAGGATGGGAATTATTATTATTTGCTAAATGTACCATTATATCTCTTTCATTTTATACAATCTAAAATTTATCATTTTATTCAATAAATGATTTTGAAATCATCTTTAAAGCCATAAATTAACCGTTAAACTTATATCTTACTAAATAAACTCTACTGAATCCTCCTATACCTATACATTATAAAAAATAAAAGGAATCTAAACTGATCTAATTCTAATATATTCCATACAAAGGTTTTAAAGACAGAGTTTAATTATTCAATAATCCTAAATCCTTATTTGTTGTTAAATAATAATCCAGATGAATATTATTCTCCAAACTCTAAAACCCTACAATTTAACTTTAATTTATTAAGTTTCGTAAGTAACCAACTAATTAGTTAGCAGTTTAATTGCATGTTGGAAATTATATCTGTTAAGAAAATTCATTATTCAGATACAACTTTACTGTTACTTAACTTTGCTTTGTTTATTCTTTCTTCATGAAATTATTCATCAAATGTTGCATCTTTTATTTTTGATCCATTTTTTTTTTCTGTTAATTTATAAATTAAGCATAAATATAGATAATTATTTCAAGTATCAATATCCTTTGCATGTAAGAATTCTTTTATAAATTATTTAATTGATCTAATTCTTTGTATTACTCTCAATGGAATCATCATTATCATCGACCTTGTTCTCCATATATCTCTTGTCATCTTTAATACAAGTGGTAACCACAAAATGAAGTAAATTATAAAAAGTAATACTTCAAAAACAATAAATAATGCCAATCTTTGAGTTTTTGCACTATCTATATCATTATTGATACCCTTCTCTAATTAGCTCATCAAATATCTAAATGTGCCTATAGTTAATAATCAAATACAGATACCTCTATTGTAAGATTCTTAAATAACTCTTGCTTCTTTGGATTAATTAAAGTTATTAAGATTAAGAATATTATTCCTAATATTATCTGAATCCTTTGTGATATTTTTAAAAGTTGTAAACCCTCTTGCAATTGCTGTAAAGTTTGCATTAGAATTATTCCAAAATTAATCATATATAGTCATTATATATCTTATATTTTCGAAATAACGAGCTACTCCAACTGCCATTCCTTAATACATAGCACCATCAGCAAAAGTTTAGCAATCAGTTTCCGTCATTTCATTCATTTCTTAAGATAATATTGTACAAGGCTAAAGCATAAAAATTTATCTAAAAGCATCAGAATATATTGAATTTGTTATATCAACATTTAGTGAATGTTCTTAATGAATTGAAGAATCTAATGCATATAATTAGTCAATATTCGATTTTACTATTTTGTAAGAGTCTTCATTCAAAATTGTCATATTTCTATTAATATAAAGTGATCTTTCAGAATTATCAGCAAATCGATAAAATCCTTCAGCTCTGCAAGTAGCATTTATTTCAGGTACAAGTTATGCTAAATTACTTAAAAGTGTATCTGATATAAAATAATTAAAAATAAAATAAGCTTACAAAATTAAGATGATTAAAAAGAAAGCAAAAATATAATTACGTTAATCTTTATTAGTATTCTTAAACTTTTTCTTTTTTCTTTTACTCTTGAGTGTTCTATTTAGTTCCTCTTATTCTTCTTTTTCAAGTTCTTCTAAATCTGATAATACTTCTTCTTCTTCTCCAATTTATAAATTAGAAATGAAATTTTCACTTTTGTTATATAAATACTTGACTGTTTTATCTGGTATATCTAAGAACATTGATAATATTTCTTCTTGTGTTTTATTTACAGATAATGTTATAATTGTCAATAGAATTAATCCCAAACCTAGGGCTCCTGCAGATATACCTAAAATTAACAAAAAGGTTTCTTTTTTTTCAGTAGTTTTTTAAGTTAAACCTATTGCATATAAATTACTTGAGTTTCTTAATTAAAAAACTAGATCATTGAGTAGATTATAAATGATAAATCCAACATCATCATCCTCAAATTGAATTTTATTTAAAACCTTATCTCTAACATTTAAAGCCTTACTTACAATTTATTAAGTAGCTTCCATTATATCATATTGTTGATATTCATCACCAAACCTCATTTTAACAACATTTTCACTCTATAATTCATTTAATTAATCACTAATAAAGATTTCAGACAACATCAAATTTTTATTTAGAAGCGAAACCATTTAAATAGAATCATTTAGTTTTTATTTTTCAGATTATTCAAATGCATCAATATCTGCAGTTGTATTGAATTGCCAAATATTTAAATTTAACATCTATAAATTTTAAACTGATGATAGAATAGTATGTAATTCAGCTGTTCTTAAATTTGTATCTTCAACTAATAAGATTGTATTAAAGATTTCATCATATTATGCTTAACAAACAAAGAAATCAGCAAAACTTAATGCTACTAATACAAGAATTAAAATATTAGCAGTCCAACTTAATTTAGTAACAACAGGAGGTATAACTTAACTATTAACTACAATAGATAAATTCTTTCTAGATCTAAAAACATTATTAAAATCCTATAGTTATCCTTCTTAATCATTATCTACATCTTATTATCTTTAGAAAACACTCTTTCCTTACTCATCTTCTTCTGACATCATTTCTTCTCTATCATCAATATCTTATACTCTATTTTCAAATAATCTTAAAGTTTTAATTCCTTCTGCATAATTTATTTTAATTTATTATAACTATACATTTTATTCATCTGATTTTTCTGTTTTTACTTAGGATTTAAATATTTCCGCTCCTCCTTAGACTGAAGAAACCATAGATGATTAATCATTCTAATCCCAAAGAATAGTTTAATCCACTCTTTATGAATTAGTATCAGCAACATATTCACCTAAATAAAGAGCTTTAGATGGATTATATTTAAATTGCATACTATTACTAATCACTTTCTATTATAAATTATTGATTTCTAAATTCATACTAGTATCTGTTCCTTATTATTCTAGTTTTACAATATATCCAACAACTTAATCCTGATTTTCATTCATTACTTCATAAGTATAACATTAGAATTGAATATTATCATCTTTCCTATCCTAATCTTCAAATTCTTGAGATGCTAATTGACTATTACTTACACCTGATTGAGTAGCAGGATTAAATACTATTGGACCTCCTACTTTAGATAAAAACAATTGTTTCTATTGCATATAATTTGGAAGTATCTCTGTTATTGGAGTCTTTTTATGTGAAATTAATTTTGAATCTATATTCAGCAGAGGTATACAAGATGATGATATTGAATCTATCACTTCCTCACTATCTAATATTAAATAGCAGCATGGTTTAAATGATTTTGGTATTCTAAACTATGCTGCCAATTAAACATTATCATCTATTGATTATATTACTTTCAAATATATATAACATGGTGTTATATAGTTTGATTTCATCTTTACATACACTAATCTCTCCTTATTTATATTTCTATTATCATTTGATGATAAATAATTCTCAATATGAGCATCATGAAATTTAGAATATAAATTTGGCATAAATATATTAATCTTACGATTTATCATCTCAGATTTATTATAACCAAATAAATTACAACATGCCAAATTCAAATTTGTTATCTATGCAAACTTTTCTTAAGCTGTTGATACCAATAAAGTTGGTTATGATTCTTAACCAATCTCCTCACTACTTATTAATGATATTGTTGTCTTATTCTTCATCTTATTATTCTAAGTCTATAAATTTCTAGATCTATCTAATAATTCTTCTCCATAATCTTTATCTTATAATACTTCAATTATAAATTTTCCATATAATCTCATTGCTTTTGGTAAATTTTAAGTCATTTTTTACATTTTATTCCATAATTCTTCAACTTAAGTAATAGCTAAATTTATTTTAGCACCAATATCATTCATTTTACCTAAATCAGGTGAATCTTCTTATAATTAAGACCAAAAATCCATATGCATTAATGTTGCTCTTTCTATTTTATTTTAAAATGATCTCATATGATTTTAAAATGCTAATTCTGTTGCAACATCCAAATTACCTAAATTTTCATTTTATGCTGCATTCATTTCATCTTCTATTACTTTTTTATATCTAAATATTATAAATTCATTATCTAAACTAGGACATAATTATTCTGCTTATATTAATTCATTTAATGCTTATTGTCTCTATTTCATATTATCAAGTAAGAAGAATGAATACCTTATACGTAGACTAATTTCATTAGGAAATTTTTTGATTAAATTAAAATAAATTTAACCCATCACCATCAAGAGATCTACATCTCTTTCAGTAACTGTTCCTTCTTTAAATAATGGTTTTTATTATCTCTAATTGTTTAATTTCTTTTATTTTAAATAACAATCTTCTCTTGTACAAGTAGCTTTATGTATTTCTAAAAAACCATCTAGTAACAATGAACAATTTTAATTTTATTAAGATTTGTAAAATAATTTCAATAAATGATTTGTCAATTAAAGAACTTAATCTGGATCCTAAACTTTATTTAGATTTAATAAAAGGAGATCATAATGCATTTTTTCACTTCTAATTATAGCAATTATCATTAATGGTAATCCTGCTAACCAAGCATAGACAGTACCATAAAATAAAACTCCTTCTAAAAATTTAGAAAAACATAATAGAGTTGTACCCCACATATTCATAGCCACCAACATAGACCAAGCTTTTTATATATACATATTATTAAATGGAGCATCAACATGAATTTTCCAAAAAATAGTGAAACTTCCTATCATCATAATTAATATCATCAAATAATCATAATTCTTACCATTCATAAATGTGTAACAAATAACCATTATCAATTCATATGTCAAAAATACTGCATTTGCTCTTCCTGTCAATTTTGATGAAGCTTCGTGTGATTAATACCTTGACTCATAGTATAATAAGGAAAATAAAATACAGAGTATAAAAAATAAAATAGTTCCAAAGATTGCTACAATTGCATGTACAATATGAATATTAGACCAACATTCAATTTCAAAAAGTAGATGTTTGAGCACACCATTTTAATCAGATTAACATGCCAACATAGATAATAACAAATCAATGATAGGCATATATAGTACTTGCAAAAAAATGCTTATCAAAAACCTTAGCAGCATGATTGGCCATGTAAATGAACTCTTAGATTTACTGATACTATAGCTTAATAAGAAGATGAGCATCAATGCAAATAAAACTAGTCCTAAACATACATACATCATAGCTGCAAAACCAGAAAAACTTATCATTTCAAAATATGGTGTCAAGAGGACATATCTAAATTAAGAAAAGCCTTTACCCAAATATTTTATTAAGCTACTTAGATAGAATCTCATTTTGCCATACTCTCCAAATCTACCTATTAAATACTATATAAGTGATCTGCATGTATTGTAACAATATTCCAATGCACGTAAAAGGAATTGACTGTTCTTCATCTTTTAACATAAGTTATATCACTCTAAAGAACACCCCTTTTAGTTCTGTTTACATTTTATCAATTAAGGATTTCTCGGAATCGATAGTACCTTTTGTAGTACCAAAATTTGATTTTAGTTCCATTATTAATTAAATAAATAAAATTTCACTACTCTTGTAATTGCATCATATTTCCAATCTGTCCTTCATTTTATTTAATCTTTAATATGTCATTTAATTACATGATAATAATCAATCCTAGGATTCTCCAAACATCTCTAATCATTCTAATACTGGATTAAATTCTATAAAGTATACTAAAAATACTAATACTTAAAACACTATGAATGTTCCAAATAATTAAATCTAAGTCAAATTAATAACATTCTTCAACACCTTAATGAATTAACCCATCAAATAAATGAATTCATGTATTAATCATATTTTCACAGATATCTTTAAAGAAAACGCTTAAAACCTTTGATGCTTCTCAATATTATAGATGTAAATTGTTGTATTATCAAAATCTTAAATAATTGTTGTAGATATTCTTTAATGAACGAATCCATTTATTTAATATTCATAATATTCATGATTTATGTATACATGAAAAATTTACAAGGATTCACCATTAACAACTTTATTATACTTAATACAGAATTTTAAGCATGCTCTTACTGCAAAGAGGTATATAAAAACCATACTTTTATAGTATTATTCACTATTGTTGTATTCATTTTACAATTCAATTGGATCTTTTACGTTCATAGACAATTGTTTCTCACATGTCTGTATAAATATACATATATATTTATTTAAATTATTCATATCATCTTCTTCTAATTGATATTTCAATGATTAAGTAATTCTTTTGCTTCATCCTTCCCTTATCATTTATTTCTGAAAATATATCTTCCTTTCACTAATTTATAAATTTAATATAAATTTTCACTTTTATTTTATCAAAATTTAATTATAATTTCGGAATTTCTATAATAATTAAAGTATTTTTATTCTTTAATTTAATTAATTTGCATTAAAAAATTTATATTAAATTTAATTACATTAAAAATGAGCAAACAACTAAAATCAATCATTTTGAGTATTTATTTATATTTTATAATCAAATCGAATATTAACCTGTTTTTTTTTATAATTGAAATCATATTTTAATTAGAAATGGTAATCATTGAAAGTTCCTTATCTCCAATGATCAAAGCTTTACTTATAAATTTATTGAGTTGCTTCAATTAGAATAATTTATTACTCTAATATTAACAAAGCTCTATTTGTATTCCAGATTTTAAAATATTCTAATCGATCTTATTAATCTAAATCAACTAAACAATTCAAATCAAATATCTAAGATGATACCAAATTAAGTAAAAAATAAATAAGCATAATTGACAAGGTTAAGTATCCATAAATTGTAGAGAGTAACAATAATTTAATTGCATTCCAAATATTTATTTATAAAATATATACAAATAAAATGAACGAATCTTGAATCTTAAAAAATATAGATAATTCATCAAGATAAGGAGCAAAAATCAAATTTTTCATAGATGTATTTATAAAAGATAAAAATAAAACAGCTAAGCCAAAAAGTTTGTATTTTAATAGATATTTTCGAAACTAAATATATTTATCAATTATGATTTTTTTAATTTTTTAGCCTTTCAAAGAAAATTTGAAATTATGATCTTAAGTTCTAGTTGTAAATGTTCTAAAAAATTTTTCTTTTTTTATGTTGATTTTTCTGGTCATAATAGACTTTACAATCCATAATTTTTTAAATTAAAATAGATATTAGATATATAAAATAATCACACATCTATCTCATTAACTTGTATATTGTCTTTGATATAGGTTTTAATAGATCTAATATTTTAAATAACTCTTAAAGGAATCATCATAATCATTGATCTAGTTCTCCAAATGTCTTTGGTCATTTTTACAACTAATGGTAACCACAGTATGAAATAAATAACAAACAAAAGAGCTTCAAAAACAATAAAAAAGGCAAGAAGTTAAGTTTTACTATTTTCCATATCTTAATAAATTCCTTCAATCATTTTTGAAATTAAATAACGAAAAGTTCCTCTATGATAATTGTCCTACATTTATCTAGCCTCTTTAGTATGATTGAAATTATTAAGATTAAGAACATAATTTGTAGTATTATCCTGATTCTTTGTGATGTTTTTAAAAGTAACAAATCCACGAGCAAGTAAAGTAAAATTAACTTTAGAATTATTCCAAAATTAATCATATATAGTCATTATGTATCTTAAATTTTCAAAGTAACGAGCTACTCCAACTGCCATTCCTTAGTATATTGCTCCATCTGCAAAAGTCTCACATTCTTTTTCATTAACTTCATTCATTACTGTTGCTAATATTGTACATGGTTAAGCCATAAATATTTCTTTAAATGCATCAAGATATATTTAATTTGTAATTTCAACATTTAATGAATGTTCTTAATGCATAGAGGAATCTAAAATATAAAGATTATTAAGATTATTTTTCACCATAGTATAGGCATCTTCATTCATTATTGTTTAATTTCTGTTTAAAAATAAAGATCTTTCAGCTATATCTACAAATCTATAAAAACTTTCAGCTCTTGCAGTTGCATTAATTTCAGGTACCATTTAATCAAGATTACTTAGAAATGTATTACTTAAAATATAATTTAAAACAAAATAACCTTGTGTGATTAACAAAACAAAAAAGATACCAAAAATAAAGTTTCTTTAATCTTTATTAGTGTTTTTAAATTTTTTCTTCTTTCTCTTAGTTTTTAAAGTTTTATTTAATTCTTCTTACTCTTCTTTTTCTACATCATCAATTTCTGACATCATTTCATCATCTTCTCCCAATTATAAATTAGAAATGAAGTTCTCACTTTTATTATATAAATACTTAACAGTTTTATCTGGTAGATCTAAAAACATTGCTAAAACTTCCTCTTAATTTTTACTTACAGATATCATAGCTATTATCATAATAATCAATCCGAGACCAATTGCAGCAGCTGAAACCCCTAAAATTAATAAGAAATTTTATCCATTATTTTAAGCTTTAATTCTTAATTCATTTGCATACAATGTTGAAAATAATCTCAATTAATATATTAAACTATTTAAAGAATTGTAAAGCACAAAATTCACATCAATATCTTGTACACTAATATTTGCTATGTTTTTTTCTCTAATGATCAGTGACTTACTGATAATTTATTAAATTGCTTCAGATAGATCATATAATTATTCAGTTCCATCACTTGATTTCATAATTACAAGATCTGATCTCATCATATCTATTATTGAATCACTTAATCCAATATTTGATAACATCAATTCTTTATTTAAATTATCAACATTTGTAATTGATGTATTTAATTTCTATTTCTATGTTATTTCATAGGTTGACTTATCACTATCTGTTTTTAATTACCAAATATCTAAATTTAACATTAAAAGATTTTAAACACTTGTTGTAATACTTTAAAGTTCGGCGTTTCTTTAATTTTAATTTTTCACTAAAAGAATTGTATTATAAATATCATCATATTAATCATAGATGATAAAGAAGTCAACAAAAGAAAGTATCACTAAAATTAATGTAAGGATATTGGCTGTCCAACCTAATTTAGTAATTACTTTTGGTGTTTAATTACTATTGATTATTTAAAATAAATTTTTTCTTGATCTAAATATATTATTTTGTTCATTTCTTTATTAATCATTCTCTATAGCTTATTCTTAATTATTTTAAAAAACACTATTTTTACCAATTTCTTCATCATCAGACATAATTTCATCTCTATCATCTATATCTTAGATTCTATTTTCAAATAATCTCAATGTTTTAATACCATCTCCATAATTAATCTTATTATTTAAATTTTATTCTTCAGATTTATCAGTTTTTACTTAAGATTTGATATTTCCTGTGTTTAAAACATCAACTTAATTAGAAGAAATCATAGATGATTAATCATTTTGATCCCACAATATGGTTTAATCTACTCTTTAAGAATTTGTATCTGCCACAAATTCTCCGCTATACATTGCTCTTTATGGATTAAATTTGAATTATAAATTACTCACACCTTTTTAAGGATGATTAGTCCCAAGTAATTCTTAATTAATACTTTAATCTTATCCTTATAGTTCTAATCTAATAATATAACCAGCTAACTAATCTATTGTATCATTCATTATTTCAGTCATATAACACATAAATGATACTTAACCCTATTCCTTCTCTTCGGTGATATTTGGATTACTTAATTAAGCCATTTATGTAGAAACTTGAAGTAATCCTCCCATCTTTGTTAAATATTACGCTTTATTTTCTGCAAATTTAGGAAATAAATCAATCAATGAAACCTTTTTATGAGAAATTACTTTTTAGTCTATGTTCAACAAAGGAATACAAGAGGCTGATATTGAATCTATAACTTCTTCAGAATCTGCAATCATATAGCAAGTAGGTCTAAAGATTTTTGGTAATCTAAATTATGCAGCCAATTATAAATTATCATCTAAGGATTAAATTATTTTTAACATTAAATAGCATGGGGCTATATAATTTGATTTCAATTTAATATAAATTAATCTCTCCTTATTTATGTTTTTATTATCATTTGTCTAAAGAAAGTGTTCAACATAAGAATCGTGAAATTTAGCATAAAGATTTGGCATAAAAATATTAATCTTTCTATTTATCATTTCTGATTTACTATATCCAAATAAATTGCAACATGATAAATTTAAATTTATTATTTGAGCAAACTTTTCAGCTGCTGTTGAAACCAATGTTGTAGCATTTGGTTCTTAGCTTAAATCTTCTCCACTTAATATTGAAATCATCTATTTATTCTTATTCTTACTATTCTACTATTAAAGTCTTCGAGCTTTTTCTAATAATTCTTCTCCATAATCTTTATCTTATAATACTTCAATTATAAATTTTCCATATAATCTCATTGCTTTTGGTAAATTTTAAGTCATTATTTACATTTTATTCCATAAATCTTCAACTTAATTAATAGCTAAATTTATTTTAGCACCAATATTATTCATTTTACCTAAATCAGGTGAATCTTCTTATAATTAAGACCAAAAATCCATATGCATTAATGTTGCTCTTTCTATTTTATTTTAAAATGATCTCATATAATTTTAAAATGCTAATTCTGTTGCAACATCCAAATTACCTAAATTTTCATTTTATACTGCATTCATTTCAAATTCAACAATTTATTTATATCTAAAAATGATAAATTCATTATCAAAACTAGGACATAATTATTCTGCTTATATTAATTCATTTAATGCTTATTGTCTCTATTTCATGAGGTCTAATAAAAATAAAGAATATCGAAGTCTTAAAGCTATTTCATTAGGGAATCGTTTGATTTAATTAAAATAAATTTAACCTAAAACCATTAGTAAATCTACATCTCTTTCTTATAGATTTTAATCTTTAAAAAAAGGTTTTGCTAATCTTTAATTTGGCAATTTTTTTTATTTTAAATAACAATCTTCTCTTGCACAAGTTGCCCTATGTATCTCTAAGAATCCATCAATCATCAATTAAGAATCTGCATCTTAGATGTAATAGAGTTTGATTAAATGATCTGTCAAATTAAGTACATCTTGTGGATCTGAAACTTTATTAAGATTAGTTAAAAGTAAATCATAATTCAATTTTTCAGTTTTTAGAACTGCTATTATCATTAAAGGCAAACCTGATAACCATGCATATATAGTTCCATAAAATAATTAACCTTCGAGAAACTTTGCAAAACATAATAAAATAACACTCCACATATTTACAGATACTAACATAGACCACGTCTTGGCGATGTAAATATTATTGTGTGGATTTTCAATATGCATTTTCCAAAATATAGTAAAACTACCTATGACCATGATCAAAAGGAACAAATAATCATATGTTCTTCCAATCATAAATGTATAGCAAATGATCATCACTAATTCGTAAGTGAGAAAAACAGCTAAATTTCTTCCAGATTTTCTAGACATTGATTCCTTTGGTAAGTACCTTGGTTCATAATAAATCATGGCAAAAGTGATACAAAATAGATAGAATATTACTATTGCTAAAATGGAAACAATGCCATGTACTATATGAACACCTTACCAACATGCAACTTCAATAAAAATCTAATTAATTGAGTTTCCATTCTCATCAGTTGCACAAGCAATCAAAGAGAAAAAAAGATCCATTATTGGCATATAAAGAACTGACAAGAACATTTGAATCAAAATTCTTAATATGTAGATTGGCCAAGAAAATGCTGATTTCAATCTATAACTTAGAAAGAAGATGAGCATGAATGCAAATACTACTAAACCTAAGCAAACATACATCATGGCAACAAGGGCTGGAAATGAGAGCATCTCAAAGTAAGGGACTAACATCGAATATCTTCTTATCTTATTTAACATTACCCAAATATTTTATTAAGCCATTCTGTTACTTCAAAAGTCTACCAAATTTTCCATGTTTGACGATTGAAAATAATATATGTGACCTAAAAGAACTGAATTATTATTGCAAGTAAATTGATAAGGATTGATTGTTCTTCCTCTTTCAATAATTGTTAAGTGACTTTGAAATATATCATTTTCACTTCATTCTATATTTTATCTATTGTAGATCTTTCTGAATCTAAAGAAGACTTGCCACCAAAGTTAGACTTTAATTCCATTATATATTATATTTTTAAAATATGTCTAACGAAATTATTTTAGAAAGAGAACGTGAATTGCTACCAGAAATTGAAAAAGAAATTATAGAACAAGTTAAATAAGAATTACAAATTCAATATCAAATTAAATTTTAAGAAGAAATTGATTCTCTAACATAATTTAATGAACAATAACTAAGAACAGAATTAGAAAAACAAATACGAATTGATTATGAAGACTAAAAAGAGCATTTAGCTACAGATGTTATAAGAGAATTTGATGATTCTCTTTAAAGAGGTTTATTCGAATAATAATTAAGATTCAAAATTCAAGAGGAATTGAAAGAACAAATTTGCAAGATTGAAATCAGTTGAGTATGTAAAACTTAAAAAATTGCAGGATGAGTAGAAAAAACACAGCCAATTATTAAAAGATCAAGAAAATAAATATTAAGATATTATGAAATCACTTCAAAAATTAATATAAGATCTTACTCAAATAATTAGAATTAGCCTTATAAGATTAAATAACTTAAGAAAAATTGCGAAACTAATAAGAAAATCTTGATAACTTAGACTATGATAAATAAATTTACATGCAGTTTTCAAAATAGAATCCAATTTAAAATTAAAATATAACTCCAATTTATTAAAATTAATAAAACACAGAGGAAGAATCATAAGAATAATAAATTTAAGTTAACTTAAAAAAATATAAATTTCAAAATATTTAAAAAGCTCAATAAAATGAAGAAAATAATTTAAAAAGCTAAAAGAATACAAAAAAGAAATAAAGTTCATAATAACAAAATTAATTAGATAGAGGTTTTAAGTAATAGAAAAGAAATATGGAAACATTAAAACCTTAATACATAGAATAAGAAAATAATTAAAGACAAATTAATAGGATAGATATAATTATTAAAGAATATGATTAAACTTCCATTTTATGAGCTATAATAGTCTTTTAAAGAAAATGATCTTGATATTATCTAAATTGTTTTTTATCAAAAATATTTAAAGCAATTTTAAGAATGATTAGTTTAATATTTTTTCTGGTAGATTTTATAAGATACCAGTTTTTATTTTTCATCATTCAAATTCTTTAGCTGTAATTCTAAAAATAAATAAATGAAATTGCGAAGATAAAAATTTGTAGATTAAGATTAAAGATTATAAACGAAATATTTAAGAATATAAATCAACATTATAAATGACTTTATTGTTGATTATGTTAGTAAGATATTTAATAATTTCATTTATATAAACATAAATCCATAAATTCAAATTAATTCAAAATTATTATCCTGATTTTTAAAAACGTTTTAATCTTAAGAATTAGATTATGTCTAATTATAGTTTATTTAGTAAGTGTAAACACCTATTTGATCAATTAAATTAATTAAATTTGAAATCAATTAATATGTCAGTTTTAGAATGTGACTTTTAAGAAATGTTGTAACTTTATTAATGGGAAAAAGATTTTTTAGAAAGAGAAGAGCTAAAGTCATAAATTTTTGTAAAATATAATCGAAATTAATATGATTTTATTGTGAATCAATTTATTGTTAAAATAAACCCTAATGCTTGATATATTAATGGCATTAATGTTGGATGAGGAGCTTATAATTATAAATTAATTGCATTTGGAGTGTGGATGACATTAATTAAAATCGGCATACCATTAACTAATGTAATAGAGTAAGATAGTAATTCCACTCCTCTATCATCCTTTCTTATTCCAACTAAGTATAAACAGTTTTTTTCAAGCTTTTCTCTCATCTATGAAATATAAATCTATAGATTTTACTCTTTGATAGTCAATTTATATTTATAGGGTTTCTGTTTTTCTGGCAAAATTTTAAGCTTAACTTAATTCAACAAACCTTTGCTAAGTAATTTGACCATTAGAACTCTATTATAATTAGAATAAAAAATACAAATAAAACACTAAGTGACATAGGTATAAAAAAGTAAAACACATCTAAATTAGTTTTCAGTGCAACTTATATTTTGTAAGGCATTTATGGAGCATCCTAACAAACAGGTCCATTTGTATTTATAAAAATTTATGTCATCAAATTTTATCCAGGTGATATAGGAGGACATGAAATTTCAATAGAATCAGGTTATAATTTAAATGGATTATTATTAAATTTAATTCCAAAATCCTACTTAAAATTTTTAATTACCTAAAATTATTTATCTGATGTTTTATTAGCAAATTTAACTTCTAGAATAATCTTATCTCCATTTTTTTAGAATGCAGCCTCAATCTAAAGTCCTACTATTTTATTTTATGCTCCTGGTGTATTGAAATTGAGTACTTCAGAAAAAGGAATTTTAATATTGCTTTATGTTAATTATTATTATTATTATTGTTATTATTATTATTATTATTATTATTATTATTATTATTATTATTATTATTATTATTATTATTATTATTATTATTATTATTATTATTATTATTATTATTATTATTATTATTAAGCATCATCTAAATCTAATAAATCTATTTTTTATGATAATTATGATATCTATTGTACTTATGATTATTAATTAGTTTATGAAGGTATTTAAGATGAGGTTTCAAAATTTCCATCATAAATATTAGATTAAGTTCCAGGTTATTAATCGCTGTAATCTTCCGGTCTTCCATCCATTAATTATTCTCCATCATATACTTCTTCTGCTTTATCACTCATTTTTTAATTCAAAACATCTCTTAATTTTTTAACAAAATTCTCTGGTTTCTTTGTATATACAGAACTTAGATTTCCTATGTTCTCTATTAATTTATCTAATAATTCATTTTCAAGTGTGTAACTGGAATCAGAAATAGTAGGTCTTTCAGAAAAAACAACCTTTTTTGCTAATTCTGGATCAGTGGATAACATTCTCCAATAAATATATGCTCTATCCCTTAAATCAGGATTCTCACATTCCATAGTAGCAACCTTCAACAAATTATGTATTAATTCTTTTCCATCAACTGGTCTTTATAAAAATAATTTCATAGCAGCAACTAATATTTAATTTTGTACATTAGCAGGCTCATCTTTAAAACTAAATATAAAAATTGTAAATTTACTTTTCACTGAAATTAGATAATAAATCATCAGCATTTTCAATAGTATCAACATATTCACCAATAATCCAAATCATAGATGCTTTAGCTTCTGGATCCTCTAAACTTTTAAGATTATCACACAAATCTTTTAGAATCATTTCATATTTTCTAGGATACTTTCTAAAAATATCTCTAATAACAATTATGCATTCCATAACAACATAATTTACTTTAGTTTTTAGACATTCCCACAAAGCTGTCACACATTTTTCTGCTGTCTTTTCCAATTTAATAGCACATCTACCTATAGTTCTAACAGATTTTCTCACAAATTCTACATCAACTTCTTGAGTATATTCTTTTAATTCATGTAAAATTTATTAAATATTATCTTAATTTGCCAATTTAGATAATACTTCAAGTTTCTATAATTTTATATAGATAGGATCATTAAAATTACAAAAGAATACTTTAATTTCTTTTTCAATAATAATAGGTCTCTTTTAAATGATTAAATTAATATTTTTAAGAGCAACAAATTAAATTTCAGGCTCTTTGCCTAAACTTAATAATGAAATTAAAGGAGCAGTCATTTTAAGAGCATTTTATCTAATAGTTTCTGGATTTTAGAGATAATCTAAGAATTTCATCATAATTTTGCAAGCAGATAAAACAACTCCTGGATTGCCATGATTTAATCTTGGACTAACTCTTTCTAAGATTCTATAAATATTAATAATATTACGCTTCTGCTTCTTTTCCATCTTCTGGAACATAGAGTGCCAATGCATCAAGACAATAAATTACACCCCATTCATTACATTCATTCATAGCTGTTAATATTTTTTAAACAGTATATGGATTTAATTAAAGCATAATTGTTCCTTTAGATTCTTAAACAATTAATAAAGCACACACAGCATTTGCTACAACCATAGCATTACCATCATTAAGTAAATTTTCTAACAATTTTAAAATTCCTTATTCTTCTATTAATTCTGGAGATACATCAAATAATTTTGAAATGCAAATTGCTGCTGTTTTTCTTACATATGAATCTTCATCCTATTTTAAGAAATATTTTTCACTTTAATAGATTCTTTTAATGGATCCAATAAATATTCTGTGATTTATTTTACTCTAATACATCCCATAGTCCGTATAGCTAAAGCTCTTAAAAATGGATTAGTTTTATCTCTAGCATCTTTTCTAAAACTATTTATAGCCATAATAGCAAGATCAGGCATTATTTTTGCATAATTGATAATGTACAAATAGACTAATTTTTTAAGTTCTAAATTGGCGGTTTCCATATTTTTAGCAACATCAGGAAAAAGCATACTTACATCTTTACCTCTAGTCATTGCATCTATTATCTATAAATTTTAAATTCAATTTATACTTTTCTAATTGCATCTCTTTTTGATTCAATTTTATTCTAATTCAAAGCATCTTACAATTCTTTAACTTCCTTACCATAACGTGATCTTGAACTTCTATTATTACTTGCACTTGATGCTGAGGGTCGACTCATATAATTTAATTTTAATTTAAAAAATATCTTAATAATAATTCTTCATCTTGTAAAAAAATTTCCTTTGTTATTTCTTGAGTATCCTGGATTTGTGCTCTTTGAATGATAATCATTGATAATATATGGTAATTTACCAACACCAGGTTAATTAGAACTAAATAATCTATTATTATTACTGATTAGCTTCATATTTCTTCAATACTTTTAATCTCTTCAAACTTTGTACTTAATCTAATAATTCAGGTTTCTTTAAAAAAACATCACTATCCCTTATTAAATCTTCTATTATATGATTCTAAATGGTAGTTTTAGGTATGGAACTCGTTCTTTCATCATAAAGCAAACTTTCCTTAAATTATTTTAAACTTATGGCTTTCTTCAATTAAGTTTCAGTTTTTTATTCAATCTAAGGTAAAACATCTTTCTTTTCCTCTTTTGGCGTAATTTCCTAAGGCAATTAAACGTGTTTTTCTTCTTGATGTACAGGTTCAGGTAATCTTTATGTTTTGTAGCCCCAGAATCGATCAATCATTGATACATGTGGAATTTGTTTATCTTTTTCAATCAAATCTTAAACTCTAGTAGAATCTTATGTCAAGCGAACATAATATTTATTATTGATTGGTAATTAATCATCTCTATACCTTGTTGTATTTGGAATTTTCTAATGAATCAATTTATAGTTTTTAGATGACATTCTTTATTAATTAATTAATTTTTGATGGATTAAATTTCTGAAAGGAGAAGACAAAAAATAGAATCAAGAATGAGTGAATAAGATTTAAAAGAAGCTCAATAAATGGAATAAGCAGAAAGTTAAGAAAGCTAATATAAACTAATTTAATAAATAAAAGTCAAATAATCTGAATATAATAGAGGAACTATTTATGTTGCTATTTTAGTTTCTTTTATTACAGCATTATTTCAATTAACAGGTACTGTCATATTCTATTTAGGCTCAAAACCTTAATTAGGATAAATATGGTTTACTGCTCAATTGATATTACTTATAATTCATTATTAATCAACTAAAAAGTTAGATTAAAGATGTAATTTCTACATTTATAATTAATTAGTAAATAATGATGAATTATCATCAACTTTAAAATCATTAATTGGAAACAATTAATTTATTTTGAGCATTCTTAAATACATTTAAATGGCCATGACATTTTTTAGTTACTTCAAGAATGTTGTGATTGGTTTAGCTATATCATAAATAGTGTTTGTGTTAATTGTTACAATGGTATGAGTATAAAATTTTAAATTCATTGAAAATAAAACAAATTTTACTTTTCAATTATTTTTCTAAATGTTCTTCAAATTGATATTACTTTCTTTAAAATTTGTACTTAATACTAATATAAAGAGATATAATTAATTGAATTTATATAAAATTATGGGAGATTTATTTTAAGAAGCTTCTGTTATTTATTTGAAAATATGTATAATTTGTATTGAACACAAAAACCCAAGAGATTTTTATAATGGTGATTATTTATTTTTCTAATAGATCATATTATTTCAATGGAATATGAAACCGTGTTCATTACCTCTGAGTGCATGCTATATTTTAGGTTGAACACATGCTTCAACACATGTCACCAAATCTCTATATGGATACATCTATTTAAAGAATATATGTTAAATGTACACAATTCTTCTCAGGATCAGCATTTTTCAATGATAAGAATGCTTTTACACATCTGTCGTATTTATCATCATACCATTTACATTATGGTCTGCAATATTAAATTAATAATTCTTTTGGATCCTTTCCTTATTCCAACATTGTCTTTATAGCAGATGGATAATTCTCATTAATTTTCCCTTCTCCAAAATTAACTTAATTAGACATTTTTTATCAAAAAATTAATTTAATTAATATCTTTTTTATTATTATATTATATAATTAAAATTGGAATCTCAATAGACAAATCTGCTTGATATTTCTAAATAATCCATTTAATCTGCTACTTTATAAAGAAAATCTAAATCTTCTTTAAAATCTTTTTCAATTTTCCTGTCTTCTTGCAAATGCAGAATCAAAGAAATTTAGAGAAAGTCCAATCAAAATAAAGAAAATGGTCTTTAAATTAATGATATAAAAGAGTTTACATTAGAAATACGTTTTTTCAACTGTTTCATTTCTTCAGTATCATTTTTTTAATTGCCACTATAATTAATAACTTGAATATATATTTTTTAACTTGTTAAGTATAACCAATATAATGAGCTTAGAAAAAGAAGATTTTCCGTTTATTTTCTTTAGGAATAATGAATTCATCTTAAGCTTTATGTTCTTACTCATTTATCTAGCTACAATATTTTCATAAACCTTAACTTCTTCTGGATTAATTTTAAGAGGTTCTTACATAATTTTTTAAATTCTACTTCTACAGTCTTATCTTCAGTAGAATCTTTATATTCTTTTTTTATGAATGTAAAATTGATTCCATCTTTAGTTTATTTGGCTGTGTATATGTATTTTCATCAAATTCATTATTTTAAGATCTTTCTTGATTAACAAATGCTCTTTCCTTTAAAATAGTCTAATCATATGATTATCTTTTTTCAGGAGTCTTAAGAGTATTGTATGCTTCTTGAATAAGTTTGAATCTAAAAAAATAATATTAAAATCTATACCTATTTGAATTATATCCCTTATATACATCTGGATGATAGATCTTGGCTAGTTTCAGATAGTTTTATTTTATCTGTTTTTAGGTACATGTTGCATTGAGTTCAAGAATAGTGTAATAGTTTATTTATTATATACTAAACCTATATATAATTTTGATCATAATTATCTTTAACTTTTCACTATCTATGTATAAAATCTTATAAAATCTTCTTATGTAATTTCTTGTCCATTAGCAGAGGTCACTTTTAAAATTTCTTTTAAGTCTTCTTCTTTAAGATGATAGTGATCCAACTCTTTAGCTAATCTGTTTAAATCTTCTAATTTGATGGATCTATTTGCACTCAAAGTTGTAAATAGCTATTTTAATTATTCCTCTTATTAAGCTTCACCCTAAATAATGAACATATTAATCTTACAATGCATTATACATATAGTTTTAAAAAACTGATAAAATTTAAATCATCATCGATGAGAATCATTTTTGATAATACATTTTAAAATAAAGTTGATTCTTCATTTACTCTCAATAATGTATTTTAAGCTTCTACATCTTTTGTCTTTATATGATTAAAACATCATACTCTTATTGTAAATGTACGTTGACTAGCAAATAAAAGAAATAAATCCAACATCTAATTGACTTAGCTTTCATTTAATCTCTATAAATCCTTCTCCTTACTCCAATTTTTCACTTGATCATCTCTATACTTTTAGATTTCTAATTATTCATCATAATATATACCTTAAGGAGTTGCTTTTTTATAAATTAACATTTAATAATAAAAATATCTGATTTCATTCACATTAATATTCAATAAACAATAAAGAATCAAACATTATATATTTATAATTCAATATTAATCTATTTAAATAACATTCTTCTTATCAAATGCTCAATTTTCATCAAGTAAATTTGAACTATTAAAATAGTTATTATTAATATGAACAAATAAGATAATAGGAAATTGCCTAATCATTTATAATATGATACTGTTAGTCCTGCTACTAAATTATTGGAAAAAAGAAGGAAAATGTATGAAGTACATGAAGCTTTTGAAGCTTAAAGAGAAGAATTTAAAAAGTGATTATTACAAATAGATATAGGTAGGAAGACAAGTTTAAATAAGAGGAAGAGAAGATTCGTTCAAAGGATATGGAAATTTAAGAATCATTAATAAAGTTTTGCAAATTTCTTTAAGATAATGAAGCTAAGAAAAAAAGAGCAGAAGGAAGATTAGAAGAAGAGAAAAGATAAAAAATGTAAAAGGAAAAAGAAATATCAGATTTGAATGGACAATTATAAGAGTTGTAAAAGAAATAATAAAGACTTGAGAAAAAGGGTATGTTTAGGTTTATATCAAAACAGTTACTTCTATGAAAAAATATGAAGAATATTTAGATAGTGTTGCAAAATAATATCCAGAGTAATATCATGATATGTCATCAATTTTAGAAAGACATAGTACACTATCAAGTTAAAATACTAAATTAGTGGAAGAACATTAATTCATGGAAAAAGAATATGAAACATTAAAATACGAATCTACATAATATGAGAAGGAGAAGAATCACGAAATTTTGTAGTTGAATAATGATATAAAAGAATTATAAAAGAAATTAGAAGAAAAAATATCAGAAAGAAATTAACTCCAATAATTAGTTGAGGCATCAGCTAATGAGGCTTCTTCAAAAAATTTAAGTTTAGGAAGAATTTTAATGGCTATTGATAATTTATTTAATAGATGTCAAGAGGGAACTTAAAAGATTAAACATGAATTGGAAGAAACTAAATAAGAAAATAATAAAAAAGATGAAAAAAAAGTAAAAAAGGAAGATAATAAAAAATAATAGAATAAAGATGAAAAAGAAGAAACAGAAGAAGATAATTATGAAGTTAAAAGTTAATAAGCTATGTAAAAACTAAAAATAATATCTTTATATTTAAATGATTTTAAGAAAATAATTTTTGGATGTAAAGAAGATTATAAAAAAGCATAAAATAAATGAATTCAATTTATATTGATCTATATAAATAAAACAACAATAAATTAATCAATCTAGTTTTTTTGTTACTGCAGCTAAAAAGTATTTTCTTTAAGTTTAAGACATAGGAAAACGTCTTGAAGAACGTGCAGTTTCTACAAGATTTATCATCTTATTGGGGGACATAGATTATTTTTAAGGAGTTTCATATTCACTGCCATCATCAAATTATACATTTTTTGATGTCATTAATTCATTAAACTCTTTGAGTAATATTTGCATTATATTTCTCATTTTAATTAAGTATTTTTATTTTTTTTATATAACTTTTGATTTTTCATCTTGTAAGAGTTCAGCTGCTTTGGAATAGTGTTTGTAAATTTTAGGAGAATCTTAATAAAATTTAACTAATTAATTAAGTTAATTATGATTTAAAGCAGGTAATTCATTTTAATTAGAAATTTTGAATGGATCTATTTCATTATCCATATTTTTTTGAAATTAAGAACAATTATCTTAAACTTTTGTCATATCACTATCAATTTATGACTTTAAATCACTTTTGATGAATGTAAACCTTGATTTAATGCAATCAATGCAATTTTCTAATTCAAAATCAATTTAGCTATCTAAATCTTTTTAAGGAGAGCTAGAAACTTTTTAGAATTCAACTTAAGAAATTGTTTCAATTGATTAGTTAACTTACTCCTTAAATTAAGTAGTGGTTTTTCTAATATGAGTAATATGATCATCAAGAAAACAATCAGCACAACCTAATATTAAAATGAAGAAATACCTATTTTTTTTGAAATGCTACAACTTGGATCTACGCATATATATTTAAGACGTTAATTGTCATGATTGGGATTTTAACACAAAGCAATATCCATTAATTTTAATAAAGTAATCACGCGCCAATATATTCGCGGTAATTATATTCAAATTGTGTATTTTTCATCCAATCAAATGCAGTTTTAATTTCTTAAACAGTTTATTACTTTCAAAAGAATCAATAAATTGTTTTTATGAAATAAGCCTATAATCTTTAAGTATAAACATATTTTGAAGCATTATTTAATAGAACACTGCACTTAGAGAAGCATTATATAATTTAATTAAAATTACAAGCACTTTTAATTTATAAATTAAAAACAAAAATCATTTATGTTTTTATTGGAAAGTACTTTCACCTCTTAAATGGATATTTTTATTTTTGATTTTTTAATTTATTTAAGGATTTATTTCAGCTTCATCTTCAGAATTACTGCTATCAGAATCATTTACTAGAAATTGATTACTTTAATGTTTTAAATGTCTCACCTATACATAAGTTAGACATATACTTTAGGATTTCTAGTGGGAACTCCCATTCCTGGATCTCCTTTATTAGGAACCTTAATTTTCTTTTTAAAATTAGGTAAATTTAACAATTTTAATTTAGAAACAAACCCCAAAAATTCTTATAAATTTACATTATTGAAATGGCATTCTTTTGGAGCCTCTGTAATTGTAGATGTAAATTAATGAAATTTTAATAGAATTTCATAATGTTTATTGGTTTCTTGATATATTTCATAAAGAGAAAGTGTGTCGCTACTAGGCAAAGTTACATATTAATCAATTATTTTTTCAATTTCAGTACAAATAAATTTTTAAAATTTACATACATCTTAATAAAGAGCAGTTTGAATTTCAACTAGATTTTGATCATATTATAATAATATTAAACCTGAATTTATTAAGTTTTATATTTTATAATGCCACAAGAACATAAGTTTAGGTTCAATTTAATCTTTTTCATTTACATAGGGATACATAAATTTAGAGACAGCTCTATATAAATCAATATTAGCTGCCAATTTTTATAAATAAACATAACATACTGCCAATTTTTATAAATAAACATAACATAATTGTACATAAATAGTAGCTGGACGATTAGAATCTTCAAATTCTGTAAGTATAATTTGTGATTATTATTTCTTTGGTAAATCAGGTTCTGTTTTAGTAGATTGCCATTCATGTTTTTCTAATTAAATCCAAGGCATTTTAGTTTCTCTTAATTTAATAGCAACTTCTTGAATTAATTCATTAAATTAGAATTATTAATGAATTATTGATAGTAAATGAACTACTGATATAGGATTAAGATCTTTAGAAGTAGTTTGTAAAAAAGAGAACAAATAGTCAATATGTTCTATATAGTAAAAGTTGGTAATTACCTTCTTTTTCCAATAGAAATTGGGCAAGAAGTTCTGCCTTTTATTTTAAATCCATTTTAGCATTTGTTTTGAGTATTTGTGAAAGTAATTCTTGTAATTATTAATTTAATGGAGTATTGGAAACCTATGTATTATAACTAGAACCAAAAATGGATGCAAATTTTGACAATAATGACATTTTAATAAAAATAATTAATATGAAAATATAAAATTAATAATTAAGGTGAATTAGATGATAAGATAATAAAATGTTTTGTTATTAAATTCATAAATTTATATTTATTCAAAAGTCTTTATCCCAATTAGGATCTTTAGCAAGTTATTTATTATACTTGATTTTTTGATTATTTTATTCATGTTTGATTTCTTAAACAACTAATTTATTTTGATTGAATCTTTTTTAAATATCATTTTCAGAAACCATATTTTCTGATTTAGGTATATACTGAAATTATGATTAAATAATTTACAGGAGGTTTAAGTTCTCTACTAAAAAGTTTATCGAAATCAAAATCATCAAACCAAGGATGAGCTTTCAAAGCTGAATAAGATGCTCCTAATCTTGTTTCTGGTTATCTATTCATTAATTATTCCATAAACTTTCTAGCATATTTATCTTTTAAAAATGTAGGATATTTAATTTAAGTATTCATAATTTCTTCATAAATTTAATATGGATCTTCTAATTCTTCTCCAAATGGTACTCCTCCACACATAAATTCATACATACAAATTCCAATACTCCAAAGATCTACACTAAAAGTGTAACCTTTTCCTGCCATTATTTCAGGAGCCATATAATGTGGAGTTCCAATAATTGTATATGTACGACATGCCTTTTATTTTTAAAGTGGTTTTGCTGTACCCAAATCAATTAAATACATAAATCCTTAATAATTTACCATTATATTCTCTGGTTTTAAATCTCTATACACTATACTTTTAGAATTTAAATATTCTATACAAAGAATCATTGTACCAATATAAAATTATGTCTCTGGTTTTGATAATAATCCTATATCTCTTATTACATCAAATAATTCCATTCCTCTGATAAAATCAACTAAAAAATAGATTGACATATCATCTTTAAATGTTCTAAAGAATCCCATAATAAATGGAAAGTTTATCTATTCTAATACTTTTTTCTCTTACATAATATGTTTCTCTAAATTTTATTCTATAACACTAGCTTTGCTTACACTTTTCAAAGCAAATACTTTATTTAATTCTTTATGTTTAACTAAATATACATTTCCAAATTGTCCTTCTCCCAGTTTCTTTATATAAACTAAATCTTCTACTAATATATGAGAAGCATCTTCTCTTTTACCTATTTACTATATTTTCTTTTCATGTGAATTTTCATTCTTCTTTAATGCTGTTTCTAAATCTCCTCCAAAAATCTTAAATAATGCTTAATAAGTTATTGTTGCCAATACTCCATCTCCTACCATTTCAAAACTAGATTCAATAAGAGAACCATAAAGTTCTTTTTATAAAAATTAATCTCCAAAACAAGATCCTTTTGATACTGATTCTTATTTTGAATTTATTAATACTCCTTCTAAAACAACTACTAATTTATCACAAGGTTTTTTTGCTTCAAATATAATTTAACCTTTTTTAAAATTCTCTATTTTAGCTTTTTATGAAATCTTTTCTAATTATATTTTAGTTAACTATTTTAAAATCTCACTTTTTTCAAAACTCCATCTCATAATATTATTGAATATTATAAGTTAAATTTTATCTCCCAATATCTTTGTCAGATTCTCTCTTCCTAAAGCAACACATTTAACTTCAGTTTCTGCTTTGACTGTTGCACCTCTTACTGATTTTTCATAAAGAGCTTATTCCCTAAAAAATGGATGAAAATAATAATTTACCCAAAACTATCTTTTGCACCCATTTTCCTTATTAATTTATCTCCTTTCAATATTTATACTTAACCACTTTTTATAACATAAAATGAATCTGCTTAATCTCCTTCATTAACTATATTTTATCCTGGATTAAACTTTGTTGTAATCAATGCATGTCCTATCATATCTCTTTATTCAGATGTCATAAATGAAAAGAAATTTACCTAATACAAAATCTATTCATACTTAATCTATAAATCTCCTATTTTCATCATATTCTTTTAATGTTATTTCTTCAATCGTTTTCTTAAAAGTAGCTCTTTCTAAACTCCAAAATCCACAATTACTAAGTGCTTTTGTTGAAGCAGATCTAGTAGCATTATATAATAAAGCTATTTCACCAAATTAATCTCCTTCTTTAAGAATCCTTATTGGATTATCATTAATAATAATTTAAACCTCTCCTCTCTCAATAACAAAATATGCACTTGCCTACTTATATCATTTACTATTTTAACCTAATTCCCTTATTTAAATACAAACTCTCCTGCTTTTATTGTACAATAAAACATATTTTCTATTAATTTTTATAACGAATCCTCTGGAAGACTAAAAAAGACAAAATGATTTTTAAAGCTTTTTATGATTAGATCTACATCATTTTCTGAGTTATGAAAATTATAAATTTTATACATTGCATCTCTTTTTCAACTCTTTTTACATTTTCTATTATTTAACCTTCAACATCCTCTCCTCCTCTATATTTTTTTTACACTTTTTTTTAAGCTCTTGCCACAACATTCTCATTTTCTTATGGAGATTACATTTAAATTAAGTCACTACCATTTTTAAATATTCCAAATACTTTTTAATTGCTTCTTCATCAGCAGTAAAACGATGTTTCATTTCAGCTTATATTAGTAACTTACCAATATTATATATATTATACTTTAGGTATTTTTTTACCTATCAAGTCTTCTATTTCTGCTGTGTTTGAACTTTTCAAAGATTTTGACATCTGATCAGGTTCAGCAGCTGGTTACGATGATCCACAACCCATATTAAAATAATAATTATATTTTTTATATGTATTTTAATGTAATATTGTATTGTATCAATAAACGTTTCCTTCAAATGTTTATTTAAACCATTCTACAGCTTCTTTTTTAGTCACTCTTTATTATGTACCCAATCTTGAATTTCTTGATTTTCTTTAAGCTACTCTCAATCCTGGTCTTGATAACACAACATAGAAATCCATGCCAAATATACCTATTAAATATATAAATATAAATATGTTACCTGTATATGGATCATATTTTAATCCCAAATCAATATGTTCTTAAATACCAAATCCAAAGTTTCCTGAATCAGAAAAGTTTCTCTTCTTTAATTCCATTTCTTTCACTCTTAAACCTCTAACAAGAATGTCTCTAGCTTAATCACCTCTAATCGTGCAATAGACAGAAATTTTCTCATTTCTTCTAATACCAAATGATCTCACTGTATATCTTGCTTTTCCAAAAACAGGTTTCTATCCTGTAAGATCCTCTAAAACTTTAGCAGCCTTTGTCAATTTATCACCTGATTCACCTGCACATATATGAACCATCAATTTTTCAATTCTTATTTTTCTCATAACATTCTCCTTTGTTTCTTAAGGTTTTGCAACTTTTCCTTATGCACCTGGTTATGGCTTTGCATCAGTTTTGCTCTAAGCTCCCTTTCCTCCCTTTTAAGCCTATTAAGACATCTTATTTCCTCAAATTAAATTAAAAAAAAATCTTTATATTTGAAATACACTATCAAGCAAGATATTAAATGCAATATATATATATAATGTTTTACTAATATATGTACTATTTTGTTTATACTGTAATAAATTCATCATTCTGATTCTTATTGGGTTTATTCCTTTTCGATTTATCCTTACTTGATAAGATTTAAAGCACTTTAATCTTCAGCTTGACCGTGTCTTCTAACTGTACCCTTAGATCTTTGGGAATCATCATAGAATTCTCTCAATTTTTAAGCTAAACATTTAATCTATATCATTACCATCAACCTTAGGTCTCTTTACCAACTTCACTTTTCTTAATGTAATATTTTAAAGTGGGAAGATAGCTCTTGTGGCTTTTAAGATTTCTTTTGAAAGAGCTTCTTGATTGAAAAAATTAAGTAATTAGGTGATGCTTTTCTTTGAGACTTCCTTTAAGACAATTTCAACAATCTTTTTTCTAATATCTTTTATTTGACTTCTTTAAGCATAGGTTGTTTTTCTTTATTGATTTTTAATACTCTTGGTGAATGCAATCATAAAGATTCTCAAAATATATCCATCTGATGATCTGGCTTCAACTTATGTCTAATTTAAGAAATATAAATTGTAAGTACCTCAATTAAAGTTTATCGCTTTTTAATCATTCCAAAGATCTTATCTTTTGTTGAATCAAGGCCATAGAAAGAAGTTCTGCATCTTGTGCCTTCAACATCATCGATAACTAATTTAACTTTTCTCCATGCCATTTGATCTGATTATCCTTGAAGGTCAGCCAAGGATGCCTCAACAACTCTTCCTTTGATAGCTTCAGTTGCGACCACTAAAAGGTTTAATAATAATTAAGAACCTGTTCCTGCAGATTTATTAATACAAGTATAGCCAAATCCACCTGCGCTGAAGGGGACTGGAGCAGTTAATTCAAACCATTCCTTTCTAGCTAATGGATCGATGGTCTTTTTTTATCCCTTCTTCTTTCCTAATTTCTTATTCTTTCCTTGAGTCATGCAAAAAGATTTTGATTTTTTTTAATTTTTTCAAAAATTTATTATATTGATATAGAAACATTGATAATATATATAATTAAATTTAATTAAATGAATTCATCATCAATCCAAAGTGAAATAGGTAGGTATACAGACATAAATCACATATTTGAGACAGTATAGAAACGAGGTTATCTAAATCAATTAGTAACATATTTGGAAGAGGTCTTTACAAATGAAATAAACTTTGCATCTCAAAGTAATATAATTTTTGCATCTTTCTAAAAGGACTTAAGGAAGTGATTAGTGTGATGTAAAAACAAGGATAAAAAGTAGAATACTAAATTTAATTAAATCGAAATATTCAAATATTTAAGAGTAACTTTGATTTAATTTTAACTGCTACATCAAACAATGTTTGGAATCAAATAACAAAACAAATGAATTAGCTACAAGATGATACAATATAACTAAATAATAATAAATCAGAAATAATATCTTCAGTTTCTAGAAAAATGGAGAGATAATCAGAAACTGATCTTAAAAAAATGACATTGAGTTAATCTTATGTTAGTAGATCCCCTAGTAAAATTTCAACAATAAAACAGTAATAAACAATTCCATTGAGTGAAATGTCAATTTAAATGAGAGGATCACCAACTACATTTAATAAAGCAAAAAGATAATTAGATAATAGTTTAACAACTAGTTCTCCTGGAGTAGGTAGATATAGAACTGATGTAGCTGAAAAACGTATTAGTTTTATTTAAAAATTTAGACATTAGAGAAACATCTCCAAATGCAACAATAGGAAAATCAGCTAAGATAAGTTGGATAGATGAAAAACTTTAAAAAGAAGATGCTCATTCTCCAGGACCTATATACAATCCAGTTAAAACATTTTGTTCTAAACGTGTTAAATGAAATGGTTATTCATACATAATATTAATAAACTTCATCCCCATAGTTCTTTAATAATTATTTTTTATTCTTCTAATTCATTTACTTTTCTATAGGCTAAATAAGGCATCACTTTTCTTATTTATTTAAACATATTTTCTATTGAAATCTGAACATCTCTTCCCATCTATGTAGATCCACATACATATATTACACCATTAGATTCTAAAAATTAATTAACAAATTCAACATCTAAAAAGTTTGTGATTCTTATCTATTATTAAAATATATTATATTAATATACCTATTATCCTTCTCTAGAAAATGCAACTTTTAATTAATTTAAAGTACCATTCTTCTCATATTCTTCTAATTCCTCTTTAAATAAATAATCATTCTAAGTTCTGCAACCAAAAAATAATGTCATTGGACCTTTAAATGGACTTTAATCTAATTTATTTTATTCAATATATTCATCTTTTTCTTAAATAATAGCTCTCATTGGAGCTAATCCTGCTCCTATCCCTAATAATAATATAGGTGCCTAAGGATTTTAAGGTACTTAAAATGCAGAATCTTATAAATAACATTTTATTTCCTATCCAACTTTCACATTTCTTAAGAATTAAGAACATAATCCCAACTAAAATATATTTATAAATTATTTTTTACTCTCTCTTTATTTATTAGTAATTCACTTGCAATTATTTCAATCTTATTTGGATATTTTAATGGACTTGATGCAATTGTAAAATATCTAGCTGATATTAAAGGACATAATTCTATTAATTATTCTAATGGAATATTTTTAATATTATATTTTTTCACTAAATTGAAAAAACATTATCGAGTTTATAAATAATCTGTATCATATTATTCTCTTCCTTTATGTGATGAAACAAACTTTAATTCCTCTTTTGCTTTTGGATCATCAACCAATAATGATAATGTATATAATTATTTTTTAGTAATAGGTCCCAAAAAATCACAATATTTCTTTAAATAATTATAAACACTTATAGGAGTTTAAAATGGATGATTTCCTTTTGTTTCAATTTAGAAGAAAAATTTAAGATCTAAATTTAACATAGAACATAATTCTTATATATTTTCTTCACTATTTTCAGGATATATTGCTATATTCTAAGCTGCTTTATAAGGAATATTCTAAGCTTCTAAACTTAAATAAAGTGTAGAATTTCCAAGACTTGGAGCTTTACGTAATTCTTTGATTTCAATAATCTTAAGAGAGTGTGATTCTTTATATTTTTATGCTTAGAATGACAATGTTTCTCCAACAATAACATCAACATTATCAAATTCTTTTATTCTATAGATTGAACTTTAAACTTAGTTTGCAGGAACACTAATCAAAGGAGATAAAGATTCTAATGTAGCAAACAATCCACTTTCTACCCATACTGAATAATCATTATCAGTAGTTTCATCACAAGAATTTCCTTTTCCTAATTTAAATATTCTTGTTGCTCCGAGTTCTTCTAATCTTGCATCTGTCTTTACTCCCATACCACAAAAATGTTCATGTTTTGTATTTCCCAAAGCAAATACTGAAAAATGAACTCCTTGTAATTCATTTTATTTTCTATCCTTAGACTATAACCAATTATTAAAATCTATTGCATCACTTGTTGGACCACCCATTCCATATGTTGAAACAAAGAATATATTCAGTCTTGATTATATGAATTAGTCAGAATTGAACTCTTTTAAATTGAATACTAATTATGGATATATATATTTATTACTTTTTGGTATAAATTTATGTTAAATAGCTTCATCTGCAAATTAGAATGCTAAACGTGAAGAATTCCCAGATGTAGTACCATAATATACATTTATTATTTCTCTCGTATCAATTGTTTATTACATATTTAATTAAATAAATAAATTTATACGTATAATATTATGAGCATTTATATACTCATCTATTTTAATATCATTTTATTTAAAATATATCATTTATTATCACAAATAAATAATAAACATGTTGATTCATTTTTTTAATTTTCTTGTTTAAAATAGCTTTTAATTAGAAATATCAATTATATCAACATTAGTACTAATCAAATATGATTAAAGTAAACTATTAGGACAAGATTAATGTTTAAATTTTTAAGATTTCTAAGCATCTATTGAATCTGTATATAATTGATTTAACTTAAATTCTGTATAAGAAGCAAATGATTCTTGATCTTAATATCTTTATCTATCAGTGTAACAATTATCAGTTATTATTTACAAAGGTTATGTCTTTTATGATTTTATTATTTTAATGGAAGCTCCTTTGTATTAATTTTTATGGAATAAATTCTAAACTCTATATTATTACTATAATAAAATAATTACATACTTTAACAGCTGTTTATTATTATTGATATTCTTATTACTTCAATTATTTTCTTACTTAATTTTCTAAATATTAAAATTTTTTATTATCATCTGTGAGTCTTAAGAATCTCTCCTTCTATAAATAATTTAATTCTTTATTTTTTTCTAAAAACACACATACTTCTCTCTCTATTTAAGATTCTACTTGCATAGGATCCTTTTCAGTAAAAAATCTCGATATTTTTCTTGATTTAACTTATGAATTTTCTTATGTTTTTGTATCATCAGCCTTTGTAGATTAAGTAACACCACTCCTATTTATTGTTGGATGAAGTTTATTCCCAATTTGACAATATCTCAGAATTACTCTAGACTCCTTCTTTATTTCTTATTTTTTATTCCTCTCTCCACTTAAAAGTTACATAACCATTTCCAATTTCTATTATTTTTTCTACTATTCTTAATCACTTTTCTTTTTCTTATATTTATTTAACATTCTTTTGAAAATGTGTGAATATTATTGCAATTTTGCGATATCTTCAGATTTTGCAATCTATTCTCTTCTATCTATTATATGATCAATTAATTTTATTCTTTGTCTATAAGTGCTTAATCCTTCAACTGCTTATTTAATCTAAACTCGAGAGAAAACATCCGAAATTTTGTTATATGTTTTCGAGATTTAATAATTCATACTGAAGTCTGTTATTAATATTTTTATATAATTTTGACATATTAATTTAGAAATAATAAGCTAAAATAATTCTCATCTATTAGTTAAATCAAAACTTAAACCTATTTTATCTCTCGCCTATTTCCATTATTTAAACAATTAACTTTCTACTTACAACATAATTAATTTAATTATTATTCTTTTTATCAAATTGCTATAATTGTTAATGTTATATAACAAAGATTCTAATTAAAGAATACCTTAAACAGTTTCCTTTAGTATTTCATACATTTTTTACGCTGAATCTAATATAACACTATTACACCAATAATAATTATCATAAAAAGTTAAAAATTTTTCATCTTTGAATTTTATTCATAATTCACCAATAATAAAATCTATATCCTAATTAATTACAGCCATTAGTTTTTCTTTTATAATAGGCTTTAACTAACTTCTTCTTAAAAACTAATTCTTTTTATTAAAGCTTAAGCACAGCTTTCATTTTGTATAATAATATTAGAAACTTAATTTTCTTCGATTTATCAATTTTTCACATCTTTTATTAAAATTAATTAATAAATTTCAAACTATTACAATTTATTTTATCTTAAATATACTTAAATAGAAAGTATTATAGATAATAATTCTTGTTGTTTTAATACACAAATTCATCAAATTAAATTTAAATTATTATATTTATAATACAAATAATTGATAAAAAAAAGCTAAACGAACTTAAAATCTAGGTAATAATGATAAATATAAAAATATGAAATTCTGAACTTCATTTTTGGTAATATTAATCAAAATATTCTTAAGCCCCAGTTCTTAAATAAAAATTTGAACAATAATTGATAAACAGAAACCAAAACTGTATAGGCATATAGTATTCAACTCCATCTTAAGTTGATTTATATATCTTTTGTAATTATAACTATAAATAATAAGAGCTTTTAAAATAATATGAATTTCATCAAATTATTTGTAATAAGAAATATTTTTAATAATATCATTTACTCATGATCGTTTTAAAGTGAAAATTATTTAAATACCGTTATCATTTATAATATTTTTCATGAATAAATAAATATGCAAAAATAAATTTCATAAAATAAGATATTCCTTAGCTATTGATTATGAATTGATTTATTGAAAAACACAAAAGGAATTTCTTCAATTTTCAATTTATAATCAACTGTAAGGAAAAAACATTTGTTTTATTAAGGTCAATATTAAGATCTGTGGTTGCAGCAACAGACATCATGTTTATATTAATGTTAGGACGCCTTTAAAATCATCATAGATCACCTCTATTTGTTATTCTTCAATTTTTATTCTCAAATTAATCAAGGAAGTTAATTTAACATAAAAAAGATGATAAGTATCTGATTTATTTTTATTTTATTAAAAGTTATAAATTTTCATAAAATAATTAAAATATAAGTTGAATAAATCGAAATTTATTTAATTTGATATAAAGTCATATAGCTTTTTTATTGAGTTTAGAAGTATATTAAAAATTATTTGATAAAATCAAATAATATGGTTTAATTAATAAAATGTTACGCACTATGAGGATTTAGTGATTAATTTTTGGTATATTTTATTTCTGAATTTGAAGATTTTGTTTTTAAACATTAAAATATTAATGGAGTTTGTAACAGCACTAGTTTTCATATTTATAGCTTGTGGTTGTGGAATAGCATGGGCAATATTTAATTGGATTGCAGTTCATAAAATAGAGATTCATCATAAACATGAAGGATTAACAGAAAAATTATAAGGAGCAGAATAGGAGAAAATCGAAACACTTTTAGAAATAGGTGAACATATTTCTGATGTAAATATCTAAATTTAATTATGAGGGTGCTTAAGCCTTTTTGAGAGAAGAATACACAGACTGCAGTGTTTTTATAGCAATAATGGCTGTAGCTTTGATTGTAATTCTATAATGTAATATAATTAGTTTGTATCCCCATGGTCAACTTTGGCATTCGTTTTGGGAGCAGCAACATCAATGCTTTGTGGATATTTAGGTATGGCAATAGCAACAGCAGCAAATTTTAGAACAGCATTTTGTGCCATAAGATCTTTAGCAGATGCCTTTTAGGTACATATAGAATTAAAATTATTTAGATGGCATATAGAGGTGGTTGTGTTATGGGATTCTTGTTAGTATCGATTTCATTGTCAATTTTATCACTCATCATCATCATTTACAATTCTGTTTTAGTTAAAGAAGGAGATCTTGATAGCTTGATATCAATGTTTGATTATGTAGCTGCTTATGGTTTAGGAGGATCTACATTTGCATTATTTGGTAGAGTTGGTGGAGGTATTTATACCAAAGCTGCTGATGTTGGTGCTGATTTGGTTGGTAAAGTAGAAAAGAATTTACCAGAAGATAGTCCAAAGGTATTTTAATATAAAATATATATGATAGAATCCAGCCACAATTGCTGATAATGTAGGAGATAATGTTGGAGATATTGCAGGTATGGGAGCAGACTTATTTGGATCATTTGCTGAATCTACTTGTGCTGCATTAGTTGTTTCATCAACATAATTAAGAGTAATAAGTGGTGATGGACCTGTTTCAATTTCAATAGGAGAATTAATGTATCCATTGATGGTATCAGCTTTTGGTATTGGTATTTGTATTTTGGTTTCTGGATATGCAGTATTCATTTAAAAAGTTACTGATATTCATAAAATTGAATCATCTCTTAAATTATAACTGTTATTGTCAACTGTAGCATTATCACCAATAATTATTGGAATTTCATATTGGGCATTACCAGCAGATTATATGATGATTTAAGCAGATGGAACACCATTATTAGAAAACCTAAAGCCATGGCATGCATTTGTTTGTTCATTGATGGGATGTAATTAATAATAATATATTTATTTAGTATGGTCTGGTTTATTGATTGGATATTTCACTGAATACATGACTTCCCATTCTTATACTCCAGTAAGAGAAGTTGCTAAATCATGTGGAACTGGAGCAGCTACTAATATTATTTATGGATTAGCTTTAGGTTATTTATCTACGATTGTTCCAATTGTTGCAATAGCTGTTACAGCTTTATTATCAATGAAATTATTATCATTCTATGGTGTTGCCTTAGCTGCTCTAGGAATGTTATCTAATTTAACTATTGGATTAGCTATTGATGCTTATGGACCTATTTCAGATAATGCTGGTGGTATTGCAGAAATGAGTGAATTGGGAGAAGATGTTAGAACATCTACTGATGCATTAGATGCTGCTGGTAATACTACAGCTGCCATTGGAAAAGGATTTGCTATAGGATCTGCAGCATTAGTCTCCTTATCACTTTATGGCGGTTATTTGACAAGAATTTAAACATATAAAAATGATGATGGTGATTACCCTTATGCAGTAGGCGCGAAAATTGATGATCCAATTATCTTTGCAATGTTGTTAATTGGAGCTATGTTACCATATGCTTTTTCTGCATTCACTATGAAATCAGTAGGAAAGGCTGCTTTATAAATGGTTGAAGAAGTAAGAAGATAATTACATGAACATCCAGGAATTTATGCTGGAACTGAAGAACCAGATTTTAGAGCTTGTATTGCTATCTCAACTAAAGCCTCATTAAAAGAAATGATTCCACCAGGATTATTGGTATATATCTATCAAACTAAAATTAGGTTATTGTTACTCCTACTGCTGTTGGATTATTATTTGGTCCTTAAGCAGTTGCTGGTCTATTACCAGGTGCTTTAGTCAGTGGAGTTTAGATGGCTATCTCTGCATCAAATACAGGAGGAGCATGGGATAATGCTAAAAAATATATTGAAGCTGGATTTTATAAAAACGAAGCTGGAGAAGTTAAGAAGAAGGGATCAGATGAACATAAAGCTGCTGTTATTGGTAATATATTAAACCTAATAATTAGGTGATACTGTTGGTGATCCCCTTAAAGATACATCAGGACCTTCTTTGAATATTCTAATTAAACTCATGGCTATTCTATCATTAGTTCTTGCTGAAACATTTTGCAAAACTGGATGGTTATATTCTGAATGATTATCATCTTATTTTGTATTGTACAACATTTAATATATAAATAATTTACAATTCATTTATTATTATTTATTTATAATAATTATTATTAAAAATCAATTCAAGTCTCTAAATCTATATATTTAGCTTTCTTCCATTTTTTTATTATTTCATTTAATATACAATTTTCTAATTTTCTATATTTCATTAAATTTATAATTTTCTATATTCAAGATTCAAATATATTTTCTTAAAGTGAATGCCAATATAAACATATTTATCAATATAAATTAAATCAACCAATTTTATATCTCTCTTAAATTTTCATCATTCTGAATCTGTTAGAAATTTCCTTAAGAGATGGTAATTACCCTTCTTATTTAACAAAACACTTAAACTCTGAGTTAGGATGATTTTATTTTCTTAATTCTAATAAATACTTTTGAGATATTAAATCTAGTAACTAGTATTTATTTGGATAATTTTGATGTATTTACTATTTAATCATAATCTTCAAAGAAATAATTCCAGAATATTTAAAAGTCATTACAATGTCATAAATATAAGCATACATTTTATAATATTTTTAATAATCAATTGAATTTTTCCAATTCACAAACTTACAAAATTATTAAAGATTTGATTAATAATTAATTCTAACTCAAGATAACACTTTGTTTGATAATCCTAAGGTTTTTACAAAGTTTTATTTAGAAGTGTGTAATATTCTTTGATAAAAGCAACTAGTTGATTTAAGTAATTTGATAGAATTGACTCTTTAATTTTGAGATATGTTATTGTTATTCATTTATAGTATTAAATAATTAATAATAATAAATGTCTAAGAAATCTACATTTGTATCAATTGGAAGAGAGATAGAATAAGCAAGAATGACAAAGTCTTCTGGGTTTAGTGATTCTTTAAATGAAAAGGAACTTCGAAATAGAGCAAACAGTTTGTTACAGAAACCTTAATTGAAGAAATTTTACAAGAATAAGAAAGATGGAGCCATAATAAAGCCAAACAAGATTGCAGAACAGTTAAGAAATACTTTTATAGATAAATTAAACTAAACAAACTTAGAAAATGTTGCTCCTCCTAAATCTACAGTCTCACATTAATCTTCAACGACTACACAAGCATTTTGCTTTGAAATAGATTTTGATTGGTTAGATTATTGTGATGAGTAGAAGTTCAAATAGATATTTAAAGAAGACTTAAAGGACATACCAGATGTTGAACAATATGTAGAAGATAATTAATCATATCTATGTCATATATTTGCTTAATGTGCTTGTGCTAAATGTACTTGCAATAAATGCATATGTTAATACAAAAAGAAATTAGAATTAAATTATGCATATGGAATGCTTACAACTAATAAGTTTGATTATGTACCAAAATAAAATAAATGTTTTACTCCAATAATAACACAATCTCATTATGATAATATTGGATTACCAGTAGCATCTATGCAATTCAATTCTACATAGAGAGATAATTATAAATGGATACCATAAGATAGACCAAGAACAGCTGCAAAATCTATGTATGAATCTCACAATTTGCCAACTGGATAAACCACAAACAATGTATGAATTCATATTCAATAGTCTTGCTCACTTTTATAAATTGGAAGGACTATAATCTAAATATTTTTAAGGCTCCCCAATTTCGTACTACTGTCAAAACTAATCTAATGGCAAGAACTAATTATAGAAATCAATTTATTTGGAAAGTTAAAGATGAAAATTAACCAACAGCTGATGATATTAAGTAAAAATAATTTCAGTATAAATATTATAATATCTAATAGTTAAACTATAACCAAAATATTTCCTAATCAATAACGTTCTGTTTATTAGGAATCTTTTGTTTATAAAAATCAAAAACCAATTAGGGTATTCGTGAAGCCTGAAGAGATTTAAACTTGTAATGCGTATTAGGGTTAGTTTCTAACTACTAAATAGATGGATTATGAGGGTAAATAACATACAGTCAAAGAAATCTTATAAAAACCATGGAAAGGAAGATTGATAAAAAAATTATAAAATATTTTATGATTTTTTTTATATTTTATTAATTATTCTAAATTTAGAATATGTATGTATAAATGTAGACTAACATTTGTTTAAATAAATAATTCACAAATCTTATTTTTAAGCAGAAATACCATTATCTTCAATAAACTCTTTTATTGCTTCTACAGTTCTTTTACCATTATATTATATTTATTACACCCTAGTACTATCTTTCTTGAAATGAATTAAAGTAGGAAATCCTTTGATTTCAACAATTGGAATTTTATGAATAGTTGCATCTAATTCAGCAATTAAAACATTTTCACTATTTTTATATGATTCTGCTAATTTTACATATTCTGCTGACATAGCTTTACAATGTCCACACCAAGGAGCATAAAATTTGACAAATACATCTTATTTACTTTTTAAAACAATCTATTCAAAATTTTCAGATGTTAATTAAATAACTTATCCATCATTAGGAATTTCAACTCTATCAGATTCATTAACTTTTAATGATTCTTCTGTTAATTAATTTTCTGATTAATTATTATCTAATTATTTCAATAAGAAATGTTTCATTCCATCAACTGATCTTGCTCCATCAAACATTATTTATTTCTTTTAATTTCCTTCAGACTTAAAAAATATTAAAGTAGGATATCCTTAAATATCAATACCTTGAATTCTATGAACTGTATAATCAACTTCAGCAATCACAATATCTTATCTACCTAATTCTTAAGCTAATTCTTCATAAATAGGTGCTAATTATTTGCAATGACCACACCAAGGAGCATAAAATTTAACAAATACATGATTTGGATTCTCATATACTTATTCATTAAAATTCTCACTTGTTAAAACTTGTACATCTCCATCTCCTTAGAAATATTTTTCAAATTCAGATTTTATAGTTTCTTTACCATTAATCAATTCTGTAATTAAATTCTAAAAGATTTATTCATTTGTTTCTAATGACTCCTCTTCAAACTAAGCAGTCTTAGTTTTTTAAGTACTATTAAATTTAAATCTAATAAATTACTTATAATTATAAAAATAAATAACATTTTTTAGTAAAGATTTCTTCTTAATTAAATATTATAATCTTTTTTGAGGTAATTCTTAATTTGGATCAATAAGAACAAATCTAATTTTATTTTTATATTATTCTGCCAACTTATTTAAAGTTTCACTTAAAGGACTATTTTTAACACCAATAACTCCTACTAAATTTATTTTATCTTTCGCTGCTTTAAGAAATTCTTACTCTGTAAATGAAAATATATCTAAATAACCATTTGTTGATATCCATTCTTATAATCCATTAAATTCACCATCATAATTTAATAGTTAAGGCAGTTCTTTGTGATATAATGTGTATTTTGATGGATGAGCCTTTTAAAGTTCTGGATTTACAACAATACCATATTTAATTCCTAAATCATCCTTAGCTAATAATTGTAAATCATCATCATTATTAACATATTTAAGTATAGCAAAATTAGATCTTTTTATAAATAAATCAATCTAAACTTTATTAAATATTATATACTTCTTCTTATGTCTATAAATTAGTAAACTAATTATAAGCATTTTAGAGGGCAAACTCAAATAATAATTAGACTGAATCTGAAGAGTTAGGAAAATCTTAAGAAACACCATCTTTGAAAAGTTTAAGGGTTGGATAAGATTTTGCATTATTTTTTGCTGCCAAAACTTTATGTTCTTAAGCATTTACTTCACCTAAAACAAATCCATATTCTTTTAACATCTCTGCTAATTTAATAAAGACTGGTTTCATCTATCCACTTTTTAAGATTAGTTTAATATCAATACCAATATTTGCATTCTTCGATATAGAATTTTACTAATAATCTTGGATTCTCATTGATAGCTTATTAGAAATTTTTTCTTGTTAGTTATAATACACCATCAATTTCTTCAATCTGTTCTTTTGAAAGGACAATAAGGAGAAGTGTTAGGAAGAAGAAATGTTTCATAGAAAAAAAATATTTTTTATTTTTATTGCGTGTTCCATTAATAGCATTTAATGAAGAATATTCTAGATATAAATTTTTATGTTAATTTAAATTAAGTTGTTTGTAATCATAATAAATTTATCTAATAAAGTCCTTAATAATTATTAAATGGGAGTTTCTTAGGTTCAAATACTACATTTTCAATATCCTTAGTGATCTCTTTATATTATTCAATTTATTTATCAATTTTGAGAATTACTTCAAATTTAGGATATGAAAATTAAAGATGTCTATTATTCTAAGAAACTAAAAATTTAGTAATCTATTCATATCCTCTTAATTATGCTAATGATTTAATTATTTATACCTAAATCAATTGCATTATAACCATATTTTCCTATTTTATCAATTTAAGCACCTCTTTCAGTAAGGGTTTTAATAGCCTCAATTTGCCAATTAATAACAGCTTAAATAAGAGGAGTACGACCTTGATTATCAATTTCATCAATTGAGGCTCCCCTTAATAATAGATAATCAATAATGGCTGTACGATTTAAAGAAGCTGCTAAAGAAAGAGGAGTGAATTCATATTTAATAGAATTCAAAGAATTAGGATTCTAATCTATAGCCAATTTAGCTTCATTAATATCATTATCACATATTGCTTTGATTAATCTATAATCTGTAGTATGATGATGAACTGAATCAGGATTTGTATGCCATGCTGCATTGATTATCCTATTGAATGGACTTGAAAAAGGATTAAAAGTTTCTGTTCCATCATATTAAGTTCCTACATACTGAGGTAATTCCCAATTTAAAAAATGTTTGACTTTTGGAGGTAAATAGGGAAGCATTCTTAAAATTACAAAATAATGTAAATTTATATATATTTAATTCAAAAAGCTTATTTAAGTGATCCACGAATGCTATTAGCATTATCTACATTGTATTTCTATTATTCCTCTTAATCTATTAATTGATGTTAAACCATTACTCTTTTTTAATTTAGGTTGGATCTAATACATTTTGATCTGATTACTACGAGGAATGTCATCATCTTCATTAACATTGTAATCATTCTCTTCCAAAATGCATTCTTACTTTTAAACCTTAACGGATTGACTCTATTATCTGAAAGTATTTCCATTTTATTCTTCTCTATTAATGTCAGCTGTATTTGATTTGCTTCTCATCTATGGAGTAACACTTAAAGGAGTTGATGTTAATGATTAATTAAGTTCTTAGCCCATCAATGGTGTTCTAGCATATAGATCTGAATTTCTTTTATGTCGTGGTAGGTTTTCTTCACTGAATATTCTATAAGATAACAAATTAGTACAGATGTAATTAATAATCTGCTTGTTTCTAAAACCATTGATGTTAAAGTGCTAATTCTGTGCTGATTCTTAAATCTGGATTCTTTTCAAGTAAGGATTTTAATAAATGAATAGCTTCTTCACTTAGAGGATGATTGTTTATTAAACTATATTCGATTTGACAATGGTAGTTTTTCATCACTATCTCATCATAAGACTTAGCCTTAAATGGTGATGCACCAGTTAACATTATAAACATGAGCACACCTGCACTAAAGATGTCAACCTTATAATCATAGATTTTATCTTGCAATAATTCAGGTGCAACATATCCTGGTGTGCCACATCGTTTAAACATGTAATCACCTGTTGGATTATAAAAGTCAGCTAAACCAAAATCAGCAATAACAACATCTGTCATATCTCCTTTTGTTCTTAATATAAGGTTTTCAGGCTATTTGGAAATGATCATTTACTTTGATGTCTCTATGTAATACTCCCATCGAATGTATATAATCAATAGATTGTAAGATTCTATAAATGATGTTAGCAACAGTCTTTTCATCATAGGCTTTACCCTTCATCTAATTGAATAGTTCTCCTCCTTCTAATAATTCACAGACCAAAAAAATGTAATTGTCATTTTCATAAACCTCATACAATTTGATCACTCCTCTGAAATCCATCTTTCTCATAATGGATAACTCCTTTATTAATGCAGGCTTATAATATGTAAATCTTCATTTCTACCTTATCAATTCGAATGTCTTGAAATTTCAGTTTGTCAAATGCCTTTACAGCATACAACGATTGATCGCTCTTTTTTTATGCACTATAAACCTTTTTACTTATCATATAACTTTTACCTTTGCAAAATTACCCTTCCCAATTAATTTGTTTATGGAGTAAACATTGTTAAACCCTCTTTAAATGCAAAACGATTTCAGATAATCATACCATACTATTTGTGCTTATTCATTATGGGCAAACAACTCTATTGTTTTTCGATTCTTAGTCAACTTAAAACCATAATGTTTCAGTTTATCCAATGTCACATTTTAAAGATCTATATATTTTTTATTATTTGCTAGTTTTCCATCTTATATAAAATAGTTGATCTCTTTCTAAACTCCTTTTTTTGAATTTTTTAATAGAGTCCCACTTATTATTGGATCTGACATCTAAATAACTTCTTTGATCCACAATTAGGATTTTGGATCATCAAAAAATGATATTTTTGGTAAATTCATCTATAATGTGTTTTAATTTTACAAAACAGAGAGAATAAACAACATAAATTAGAGTATAATAAATTATATCTATATTTAGGGTTTCATTATATAATGCAGCTCCAACATTCCTTATTTTATTACTTTTACTGAAATTTTTGTAGATAGATGTTCTCATCATCGAATTTTATCAATTAAAACGGTTTCAGTAACAATGTTAATTTTGTTTTATATTTATGACATTTCCTATTATGAAATCATAATCATACTTATATAATTTTTCATATTAATCTCTTAAATATTTTTATCTAGTTCTTAAATAACCATTTACATCATCTAAACAAGTGATCTTCATTTCTAGATTAATGTATTTATTCTTGCCATTAATCTTTAATGGAAACTACTTTGAATCTTCATTTAAATGTGTGAATGGATCCAAATTACGTTAAGCTATACATATTTACTCATTATCATATTCTTAAAACAAATTTATTTGTAAAGTTCCAATATCTATATTCAAATCTATTATCATCTCTTATTCAAAATTTAATCTCTATGCAACTGTCTCAACATTTCCCTTAATCTTTCTTAACAATGTTTAATAGGATAATTCTAATGTATAAATATAATTTTTATCATCTTTCTAAAAATCTAATATATTAAATTCCTCAACTTTTAATATTTAAAATGTTATTTGCATTGATTTATTTGCATCCATTTCCTCATAACTAATTTTATCCTAAACTATTTTTGATATTCTTTTATCTATCAATTATAATTGTTTCACTTTCTCCAAGTGTTATTTGTATTTCACAAATACATTATGAATCTAAATTTAAAAACATTCATTGTTACTTCAACAGCATAACTATGAAGAAAACTATCTAAGGAAGACTTGCAATTAACTTAATCTGTTTGATCCCATATCTTTTTCTATTCCCTTTAATTATTTAGAATGTACCACTTAATCAATATGATCGCTATATTTTTTTATAGAAAACCATATTTCTAAATCGGAATATCCAATCAAAATCTTCTCCTTAACTATATCACATAATTAAGGAATTTATTGCCCTTTGTTTTTACAAGTATCAATAAAATATTAGTATTTAAGCATGAATTATATGTTATCAATCATATTTTAAATTATCAATATAGGTTTCGTAAATATCCTCATCATTTGGCACTGTAGGTTTAATTTGTATATCATATGGACTTTGAAGAGTAGGAAGAAATCTATCAACATCATAAAATTGCATTATTGATGGTTTCTCTTAAAATATTTCAACCCATTTATTTGATAATTATGCTTTCATTTTTTATTGCTTAATTTCTTTTTGCTTTACAAAATTAGGTAAATTTTAGTATCTATTAGGTTATTTTTTTGTTTATTGTTTTGAATTATCTTCTTTCTTTAATCTATTACCAACTTCCTTTAACTTAAACTCTTCACTAAATCCATATTATTATTCCATCATCTTTACTTCTTCCTACAACTATTTTAACCTCTCATCAATTATAAGAACATCATTAATCATTTTTGAAAATAATTCAATATTATTAATCTGTTAGATTTAATCTTTTTATGGAAATGAAAAAATCCTTATATTATATGAGATCAAGTAAATCTAAATAATTATCAATTCAATAATAATAAAAAGTAGATGTAAAAAAATCTATTCAATAAAACATATGAATATTCATTTCATCTCCAAAAACTTATATGATTTCTTTAGCTTTTATCATCTGAAATTTGATTCTATTATCTTTTTTTTAATACATATAAATATTAGTAAGTAATATAATAGTTTGATTAGGTTATTTTAATTCTTCAAAAGAAAAAAAATGTGAAATTTTATATTTTTTGTAAGGATATATTAAAAGATTTATAAAAGAAATTTGATATTAAACATAAAAACTAAATGGATCTATTGCATTATTAATAATATTTCACATTTTTATGTTTTGTAAGTATTTAATTGTTTGTTAATGAGAGTTTTTAGTATTTTCATAATGAGTTGTTGTCTATAGTCTAAAATTAATTTTGTTTTATAAGATTAGAATCAAAATCTATAAATTAATAAAGAATGGAATACAAAAGGAAAAAAAAAAAGTATTAGAATTATTTTTTTCATAAAATATAAATTCAAATTAATAATAATAAAGAATGTCATCTATTCGTATTACTAATTACTCAGCAACAAGTTTGAGTGTGAAAGGAAATGATATTCCAAAAGATGCTTGGAATAATTTTTTATGTGATTTTCCTAGATGTGGACCTGAAATTTAATTACCTATGGATAATACAAAGAGATATATTAAGACAGCAGCTGTTTTGATGGCAGCTATAATGGATAGTTTGATTAGTTGGTAATAAATTGATGTATTATATGAAATAAGAGAATAAATGTATTCGGATAATGAATAAAGTAAAAAAATAGTTGCGGATTATAATAAATTTATTAGTTAAATTACTCCATGTTTTGAAAAAAATTAAGGTAGTGTTCATTTGAGATAATAAAGAGAATACATTTATTCACATTTAAATAACTAAGAAGGAATTGAACTTTTATTTAATGTTTATAGATGTATTTTATTGAGTTTATATACATAAAAATAAAACTCTAGTTTAATTAGAAATGGTAGAAAATTATCAAAATAAGAGGCTATTTTTGAATTGATGGGGAATTTGAATGAAGATGATTAATTTATATTGAAAGATCATCATTATATTGCTATATCTTCTTTAGTAGGAATACCAATTCATTGCTATATAAATTATAGTGATGGACAATAGATAATTAGGAAGAGAATACATTAATTGTCAAATATTAGATTTACAGTGGGTTTGTTATTTGAACCTGGACATAACAATAAATCTTCTAGATCTGTAAGAATATTGTATCAATAACATGATTCAATTTACTTAAATAATTTGTTAATAATGGATTAAAATATTTAAAGAACAAAAAATATAATGTTGGCAATAAATAAAGTATAGAAAGTGTTAGAGTTAGCTGTAATTACGGCAGTTTAAAATTGTTAAAAGATAGTTGAAGAAAAATAGATAAATTAGTTATGGCCAGATGAATTATATAAAGATTTACAAATATTAGTTTAATAATTGAATTTTAAGACAATTAAATTAGATGAGATATTATCAGCTTTGGATTATAATGTTTAGATGTAATTAGATTCTTTCAAGATTACTGTAGAAAGTATTAGAAAGTCAAATTCTGAGATTTCACCCAATAGACAAAAAATATTTTAGAGTACATATTTCAGGAATTAGTAGGCAATAATCAATTATCAAAATCAAAAGATACAAAAAGGGAATATAATATAGATTCAATAGCCATAATAAACTACAATTTTTGAATCTCCTATTAAATAGTCTTAAATAATTCAACCACCGAAGACTTATATGTAGACGACAGAAGATAAATAAAAGTCGGTATCACCATCTTCATTGAATAAAAATCTTTCAAAGAGTTTAGAGTTTCATGATAAAGCATTTAAGATGAGTAAATCATAAACGATATTAAATACATAATAGATATAGTAATAATAACAATAATGATAATAATAATAATAATTACATTAAAAATGATATATAAAATTTAAGTATTTTTAGATCAATATATAATAAATGCTAAAATGTTCAGGATCAATATTTTATCCCAATTGATATCCAAGATAGTATCTGGTTGTTTTGCTTTAGTTCTACATGAAACTAAATTAACAGCTTTTTCGTCAGTAGATAGATCTGGATAACCTGGATGAGCTGAACCTGCAATCATATACCTATGTAATAATAATAATAATTTACACATTGTAGTCAGTGTCTTCAGTAAGATTGAAAATTGCAATTTAGTATGCTTAATTTGGAATAGTTACTTAAGTCCAATTAGCTGGCATAGCTAGATTTTGACTATTATATCCCCACCATACTTATTATGCTAAAGGTGAAGCAGTATCTTAAGCAGCTTTAACAGAAATAACAAATAAAACACCTACCATATCAAGTGTTCCTTAAACAGTACAGGTTGTGAAATCTGAGCTTACTTAAGAAGGTTTAATCATAAAGGATGGATAAACAGGTGTAAAATCTTAAGCTTCTAATTTTGCAGATGTATCAAGATTGGATACTAATTTAGATAATTGAATTAATCTTTGATTCAGAATTGCAACCATATTATAAGGAGAAGGGAAGTTTTCGGTTGTTGGAATACTTATTAAAAACACTGATAAACCAATTGAAACAGATTACAATATTCTTTAAGTTGTATATGATGTTTTCTCAATTACTTTTGTTGAAGGCAATGATAAGACAAAAGCTATTCTTTTCATTATATTTTATCTTTCAGCTTAATTTAAATAGCTTTATTTAAAAGTTAATGTTACACTACTGGCATTAAATCTATTAGTAGTATTAAATTTTAATGATTTAATATCACTAAATAAGGAGCTTCTATCTTCAGCTATAGCATATACAACATAATTAGTTTATGCTCTAAGATTTCTTATTCTGACAGTATTTGTATTAGTTTTTCCTATTGAAACCTTTCCAAATTGTGATTAAGTAGTGTTAAATAAAGCAGGACCTAAATCAAGTAATTGTTTATTAGTTGGTTATTATGTACCTTATAAGGCTATCATATAATAAACAACAGCAATTTCACCAACACTGAATATTATATTAGTTTAAGTCTAACTAGTTTAATCATTTAAAAGTCCAGTAATGAATGGAGGTTCTGTATCTTCTTAAATTATTGTAATATCAATGAGTGTTTAGGTAAGTAAGTAGACTTCTTTGTTGATTCCACTTAATGTTAATGAGATTTAAAGATTATTATTTGAAAGTTTGTAATATTCAGTTTTATTGCAACTAACTCTGAAAGTAGCATTATTTTAACCAGCAACAAATTACATACTTCTTTTATCTAGAGTTAAGGCAGTACTAAAAGATGTTAATAGGATTTCAAATCCTAAATCAGGAGCATAATCAACAGTAACATAAGTATCAAGTGAATTTCCACCAATAGGAACTTCATTTAGAGTAGGTACATTAACTCTAATATTTTTATTATTCGTAACTTTAACTATACTTTTCTTAACTGGAGTATAATAGGGAATATCAGGTAATTCTCCAGTTACTTTCCAAGTTATGTAATATGTTCCTGGTTGTAGAGTTTATGATGCAGAGACTCTAAACTTTTGTTGTAAATCAGTTAAGGAAAGTTTAATTTGACTTGGAACTATAGTTAATTCACTAATAGGAGTGAATACTAAATCAAGAGCACATGGATAAGCAACTTTAAACCAAAGATCTTTAGTTTGAGTTCCTCTTTCAACAGTAATGATACTATCATCATTAATAGTAATAAGAGGACCTGGAAATTTATAAGTAAAAGTCCATGGATCTAAATTTTTATATGATTTTTCAACAATTTATTTTTTAAATCCATCATATGTTTTAACTAAGATTTAATCAATAGTAACTTCATCTGAAGGATTAGCAATATCAGTAACATTGAATGTAATAATTCCATTTTTATCTTCAGTGTTACCTTAAATAGTAATACTGTTGGTTAAAGAAGTGCATGTTAATTTGGATGCAAAAGTAGATTTATAGATTGCGCATCCTTTAGGACCATCAGGGATATCGAATTATTTTGGAAAATCAATAATAATGCTTCCTTAACTGCTTTCTTTTGGTACATTCAATAAGGCTGTCATATTAAACATGTATGAAGTATTGCTCCATCTTGAGAATAGATTCTAAGGGAGTACATTATATAAATAAGACCATCCTGGTGCTTGTACTACTTGAAGTCGACCAGCTTTAGAATTATAATCAATATAATTGTAAGCATTTTATTTAATAACACCAATTCTGAAATAACCAGTCCATTAATCATTAATATTCTAATTTGGATTAATTATACCTGAAACTATAACTATTATTGGATTAGTTCCTAATGGTTAATAATTAGTAACTCCACTAACCCAAATTTATCTATTTTGAGCTATACAATCATATGGTTTACAAATAACTGTATTTCCTAAACGAGTGTCATAATTTTCAGGAAACTCTAAAACAATAAATGCAGTATCAATATAAGTTGATGGAACAAATTAAAATGTGTATGTTGCTTCTTCTCCTTCATTCCTAGGTGCAAAGTCTATACTCTAAACTAATACTGGTTCAGATTTAGCAGAAATATATAATTATCTAACACTCTTCAATTAATCATCTGATATATCCAAAAATGTACTATCATATCTACTTGTTATTGTAAATAATCCAGCATCGCCAGATAAGGGATTTAAAACATTGTTAATTTAGAATGTTATTTCACCACTCTAATATCTCTCATCAGTTATCATTATATAAGTATTATCCCATAATTTACAACTCTTGAAAGAAGTTAAAGCACCTGTTACATTACATCTACAATCTATCTCAGGAATTGGAAGTTTAGGATAATACTCTTTTGGAAATGTTATTGATATTTCACCTCCTGCTAACAATTCATTTGTCAATATAAATTTAAATTCATATTTTGCATATTCCAATTAATTAGATGGAAAAGCTGTTATCGAATTAAATATTACCTTTCCTGAAACAAAATCAGTTCCATAATCAAAATAATCAAATCCATTTATTGTATCCTATGTCTTTACTATTGACTTCCCACCCACTTATAATTCTGCCAAAAATGGCTTTGCTTAACCAATTGAAGGCTGTCTACTTGATTTCACTCCTTATACTACAATTCTAAAGGGTCCACTTGCAGGATGCTCTTTAATATTCTTTACTCTTAAAACATTACCAGATACAACAAATAATAAAGGCTTTTATTCACTCTATGAATAAAATTATGGAGCTTAAAATTTTGGTTAAGGATAAGATCCATCTAAACTGAAATCTGTTGGAAATGTTAATATGAATTCACTTCCATCAGGTATCAAATATTTTGTCTTAAAATAAAATTCAAAATTCAAACCAACAAATCCTTTCCCTTTCTTAGGAGATAAAATTTAAGCTTCATCAAAATCATTCACATCAGGAGCCTAAAAATAAGCTGTACCTCCATTATAATATAAAGTTCTCGCTTCAACTTCATAATTCATACCTGAACTGAAAGGATCCTTTAACATTGTCCATTAAACCCAACCAACAGAATCTGAATAACGAGGCCATCTCAAATTATATAAATGTAATCTTGGTTTCACAGCAGCTGTATAATAATGTGTTTGAGGAGTTTTAATTCTCATTAATATCCAATCAACTCCTGGATATGTAACACATGGAGTTAAATAAGTATCTATGTAACAAACTACAATTTCTTCATCAGGAATGAACATTGTATCATATCCAGGTAATTTAACAATAAAATCTGTTCCATCTTCAAAATCATTACCAGGAACTATATCCAATGAGACATTAAATACTCCAGATAATTTAGTGTTACTAATTTACATCTAACTGACTGATACTCCTGGATTTAAATTAAATTAAGTTCTAAAAGACTATAACTTTATAAATCTATTTAAATCTGTGTCATCTCCAAATTGTTTCTAAAAAATAGTAATAGTGAATTATGCAGTTGCTATAGCAGGATTTTATATGTTAGGAATATGAATTTCAATATTACTTCTATAAGGTATCTCTTTAAAATTACGCATTATAATTAATGCTCCATTTGATGTAGAATATATATTGCATTAAATCTTTAAGTTCTTCATAGGTAATAATCCCTTGACTGCTTTACAAGGTATTTGATCTCCTTCCTTGTAACTAGTACCTAAATAACTATTGAGATAATGAGAATCATCTGGAAATTGAAATTTAATCCTTCCTTAAGCAATTTATTTAGTCTAATCATATCCTCCCTCTGGAATTATGATTTCATTATAAAATGTAGCAATTAAAACACTGTATCGAGGTTTGGAAGGACCAACAGTTGATTATTCAGGACCTACAAATTCTAATGTAGGAGATGCTAAATTTAAGGGGTCCACTTCTATCAAATTAGTGTATGATTATAATAAACTTCCTTAGGAATTGAATATTTCAATATCTACGGTGTATTTTCCTGAGTAGGTTGGAGTTTTCACTAAATTGATTATCATAAATTAATATTCTATGTTGACATTATATTAAACTGAAGTAGGATTTTACCATGTGATGAGATTATCAGATTTATTACACATAATAGAAGGAATTTAAAAAGGAATAATTAATTAATTTAAGGAGATACAGTTGGCTGCTGTAACAGTTCCTACATAAAATGCAGAATCTAAAAGCACTTTTATGTATGCTCCTCCTGGAATAACAGATTAGGGGGTAATTTTAAATGTAATATCTGTTAGAGTTTATTGAGATGTTTTTGGATTTAATACTGCATAGTTAAAAATAAGTGAAGCTATAAATAATAATTATTTATACCGACAAATTCCACTTAAATTTTAGCATCGACTTTATTTTAATCAATAATATTTGCACATGTACTATCTGTACAAGTACGAATATCTAAAGCGGAAGATGGACCTGCAGTCGAAGGATTCTTTGCTCTAAATTAAATTATAATCTAATTTGGAAGAGTTGGTTTATAATTTGTTATCAAAATATCTTACCCTACAGCCTAAATTAACAAAGGGCTATTCTCAGATATATCTTCTAAACCAGATTTAAAAAATAAATAAGCAAAAGGTGGCTCTACCAATTAAAAAGTTATTGGAAATTTGATCATTATTGCTGATCCTGCTGGTAATGAATTTGTAGCCAAGAATTTCAATTAATAATCTATTACTTTATCTGTAGCTAACCTTACTTTTTATAATGGCAATAAGGATATGTCTTTTATTAAACCAGGCAATATCTATATACCATTTATTCCAGTTTTCCAAGTGTAAATAATTGAAGTTCCATATCGATAAGCAGCAATAATAAAAGTTGAAGTCACTTATGAATACGAAGGATTTGTCAATGAAATTTGAATTCCTACTTCACTCCCAGAAGTTATATCATTAGAAAATCCACTAACTTATACTCTACTGCCTTCCAATAATTTACATACAATATTCCCTTCAATGACTAGATCATTAATTGAATAAAGAGAACAGGATGGATTATCTGATATTATATACACATTAGGTATAAATAATTAAATTGTAGTTCCTAAAGGTAAATTGATGTTGGTTTTAAAAGCAAAATTGTATTTTCCTAAACTTCCTGAAGTTGGAGGATCAACAAATGAAACTATACATGAACTTAACTAAGCTATATCATCTGCGATACCAATTGTTTAAAATATTAAGTTTTCATCATATATGAATTCAAATCTTTTCGTTCTTATAATAAAATTACCAGTTCCTCCTCTTTCTGCAGGATTTAGAATGTTATATATTTTGAGAGTATTTGCCACACTCAAAATTGGAGTATCAGCAAAATAAAATAATATAGTGTGTCCATTTATAGTACAATTTGTACAATAAGCTTTCTCTCCTAAACCTGATTAATATTGTATAGGAAATATTATTTCTATATAACCCCCTGCAGGGACATTAGTTTCTGGAATCACTTAAATTGTGTAATCAGAATACTGATTTCTATTAGCAATTGTATTACTAATAAAGCCTGGCCAAATCGTACCAGCATAACATAAGGTGAAGAAAAATAATATTATCATATATTTTTATATGATTGTAATTATTAAATGTTAATTTATTCTTTATAAACAAATTCTTTTTATCTATAAATTTTCTAATATAATTGACATGTCTAATCATTTTTATAAGGGTCATTTCAAAGGCCCAATACCATCTCTTTTTAGCAATAGAATAGGAAATTAAGATGGAGATTATTAGCTTAAGTAATATGAATGCATAATAAACATTTACAAAAGTTACTAAGACTATGAGTGTCTAATTTAAGGTAAAGAATAAAATTGAATATGATTTATAAACAAAAATTAGTAATAATAAAATGATGATGAAGTAGGTGATGTTTTGAGGAAATTAAGTAAACAACTCTAGGAATTAAATTAATGATTATTTATAATAAATTATAATTTTATAGTCCTGTTTTTTTTTTATTAAATTTATCGATTTTAATAAGATCAATTCAGAAGAAATTTAATCTATAATTTTTCAATGAATTTTCAATTTTTTTATTTCAGTTTGCATAAAGCTATAAACAAATAAAGAAATCATTATATAGAAAATAAACTTATCAACAATTTTCATTTTCTATCTTTTTCCCCCCTTTTTTGTCTTTCATAACCCTATTATAATAGCCATACATAATATCTACTTAATAACAAAATTGAAAAAAAACAAATAAGGAATCCTTCTGGGCCAGATAAGGTAGGGTTCTCTCGACTTTTTAAACTAAAATTTTTAATTTTTTTGATTAAATTAAAATTTTTATAAAGTCTTAAATATGCAAATTCATGTTAAAAGACTTATTCGCCACCCTATTTTTTTAAAAGATTAATTATTTTTTCAAAGTTGAAATATATATATAACTTGATAAAAAAAATACTTCCAATTAAAAAATGAATTTTTTTTTTAAATATTATGATTCCTATATAAATTTTCTTTCAAGTTACATATAACTGATTATGAATAAAAATCCAAAGAGATCAATTCAAAGAGGTTCACTTAAATTGTCAATATATATTTAAATGTAGTTTAAAATAAATTGTAAACTTTTTTACTTTTGTATTTTCAGCTCTCTCTATTATGTATTAAATTTTAATAAAATAAAAACTTGAATGGATTTCCTGACTCTAATTTATAAACAATATGTTAATTTTAAAAATAATTTACAATATAAATAATAATATATATATAATATTTGAAATGTAAGAGTGGCCTAAGAAATTATTTTTAGCAATAGCATTCATTTCATGTTTTACTTGCTATGCGAGACCAGATTATAATTTACCACTTTTTGCATTTGCATATTTATTATGGGATATCGATAGACCTGTATAAAAATTTGTGAATTGGAATAGGTTTCATAAAAGATTAGATTGATATATTTGTTTGTCTATTCTTGGATTATTGATTTTGTTTGGTTAGTTTACTGGGGTCCATTTTGGAATTCATCAACTTTTTCACATAATTGGGCAGATGGAATACAAACATTTGTGTTAGTATTATCAGTTATCAACTTTATTCTCAAAGTAGAAGATTGATTAATTTATAAGTTAGGAACAATAGTAGTGTGTATATTGGCAGAAAAAGAGTGTAAGGATGCATTGCATCCAGAGAATGCAATGGCTCACGCAAAGAATATTTTTAATAGTGAGGTTTAGCATTAATGAATTAGTTAATATGGAAAATTTTGAAAAAAATTAATATCTATTTTAAAATTAATGTCACAATAAGTTCTCTGGGAAGTGGTTAAAGGAAACAATGCTTTTTTGGTTAAGAGAAATGGATTGACATTGTCAACAGACCCATTCAATAACACAGGAGTGTAGACATATGGCAATACAGGTATATGGATGAATCTAATTAATTTAAGGATTCATAAGTCAAAATGCAATTGGTGTTGTTCCAACCTCAGGAAAAACAAACTAGATTAACAATATTAATTTGGTCGCAAGAAAGAGCACAAAATTCTAATAAGTTGATAGAAAAGCTAAAAACACTTAATCAGTGTATGCCTCTACATTGGCTGTTAAACATGGAGTACACACTGCTTCCAGAGTAATAAATTTATTAATAATCTTAGGTTATCAGAAAGAGATTCGGTACTTCAAGACTTGGATTACAAAAGGCAGCCCTTAGAAAGTTGGTAAATTTAAATAGATCAAATGCAGTCAGAAGAAGAAATGAAGTGGCTGCTGCTAAAGCTTAAAAGAAATGATTTGCATTATCAAACGATGTACAATATATAAAAAAATAAATCATTATTATAATCTTCTTTTCTGATTTGAGTTTTGTTATTGTATAATTCTGAATAAACATCATAAAACATTGAAATCTTGAGATTAAGATTTCATTTATATAAATATGAAATCATAAACCTAAGCTCCAAAACCTGATTTCTGTTTACTTGAAAAACAAGCTCCATTATTACCTGATGATGGTATCTCTCATGACAGCAAGAAATCTTTAGATTTTGAAAAAGATAAAACTCTTAAGACTCGTTGTGATAGATTTGGAAATCTAATTGATAAAAAAAAACGGCAACAGCAAGTGTCCTTTAGAGACAGAGTATAAAAGAAATAAAAATTATATGATCTTATTGAATTTGATTATTATGAACTTGAATTAGACTACAAGAAGAATATAAAATAAAGAGATAATTAAAAGAAATGTTGCTAAATTTAATGAAATTCATAATTATCTATTTTGTTTGTAAATATGTACTATACTTTAAAATATCATTATTTTTATTATTATTCTTCATGGTGTTCTCTGGCTTATTTCTTTTCAAGAGCTGTCAAATACAAACCATTATCATCTGGGAGTGAAATTAAAGATTTCTTTCCTTTACCAATTGTGAAGATATTATTAATTCTTGTTGAAAAGTGTTTTCCATTTGAATCCTATAATATAAATAAATGAATATTTATACCTTAACATGAACAATATCAAAAGATCCTAAATGTCTCTCTCTATGTTGAATGAGTCCAACTCTTCCAATGTTGTTACCTCCAACAATATAGCAAACATTTCCTATAATTTTAATTGCATTATATTACCTGGTTCTTCTTTAATGAAATCAACAACTTTTCCTGTTTCTAAATCAATTCTGAGAACATCATTAACATGAATTTCTGGATTTGGATATCTAATTGTTCTGGCATCATTAGTAACAATATATGGAACATTGTTTGGTCCAACTTTCTTTTAAGTGACTTTAACAAGCTTGAATTTTGCTTCTTCTGGTTTAATGGATTTTAATATAAATTTTCCTGAAACATCATACAACACTCTATAATTTTCTCTGGTCTTGTCAATTGTAATTACATCTTATTTTAGTTATAAAGTAATTAATACCCATTAATCCAACTGGATATCCAAAGTCAGATCTAACTTTTCCATCAACTTTAATATTTCCATCCTTATCAGCAAGAATCATTTAGACTTCTCTAGCATAAAGAGCATATTTCAATTTATGTTGCAATATAATAGACAATGGGATTGATTCTCTTAATTTATGAGGTCCTTATGAGGGTCTTGTGGTCCAATTTCCTCCTAATTTTGAAAGCATCCAACTTTTTGGTGCTGTAATTCTTTTCATATGTTTCTTAGGTCCTCTAGCCTAGACAAATAGAACTCATTCTCTTACCATGTTTGTTTAAAGAAAAAATTAAAATCTTTTTTAATTTAATTCAAAATCTATGTATACTCACCATCCCTAATATTAAAATTTGCTTTAAATTATAAAGAATATTAATTCTAATAGCCTCTATAAATTAATCCATTTTAACAAAAGAACCATTTTTAATCGTTATTAATTATTATTACTACTTAAATAATATACCAAATAATATCATAATGAATCTTCATTTTCTTCCTACAATTCATCATTATCTCTAACTTTGAATATTCTAATAGATTATTTATAAGCTTATTTTAAAAGCACATACACTCCATCTTCTTATGTCTTAAGATAATCTACCATGTATCTGACACTTTACCAAATTTCAACAGACTTAAAGTTAATAATTGCTGCCAAATCTCTTTATGTAAATGTTTCAACTAATAATAAAGAATGTTTATCCTAATCTTTTTAATTTTACCTTGCCAAATATCCAACTTTGATTTCCTCACATTCTAACAATTAAGCTTAACATAACCATTTGGCAATATTGTTAGTATTGTAAACTTAAGCAGTACTATTATGTTTAGATTAATAAATACTTAGTTGTAATACCAGCTTAAGATAATAAAGATTTCTTCCAATCAGGAGGTGTTTCACATTCATTTAATGATTTTACTAATACTGGTTATCCTTCACCATTTTCAGCCTCAACTGTTGTTCTCACTACAACTTTAAATCTTTCCTATCCAGCTCTTACTTCCTCTCCTTTCGCAGCTTTTTCAATTCTATCTTTAACTGAGACTTCTAAATATTTGAAGCAAAGATCTTCAGAAAAAAGATATCTTTCTGCTTAATCATTTTATTCACATTCTTCATCATTTTATAATGTGTTTTAAAAAAGTACAGGTTAATTGTAAGTACTTAATAGTTACCAACTCAATTAGGCTATTGTGCTTTCTTCGCAGTAATTTCTTACTGTCTTTTCATCTTCAGGCATATCAACTGTTATATTTTCATTTATTGTTTATAATTCCAAATATGTTAATTCACTTCTGTTTTAAGGACATTTATCAAATATGTAAGAATTTCCTTTCTTTGTTACTAAAATATCCCAAGGATAAATTGAATATTTAAGAGTTTAAACTGCAAATAACAATTTATCAGTAGTGTAAATTGTTGGAATCTCTTCTGTTCCTTGTCTTTCTGCAATTATTTACTTAAAATATTTATCATCCTAAACTGATCCTGATATAACCTCTCCTCCTATTATTGATATCTTTTTCTCATAATTTGGTCTAACCTTATCAAATTCCTTATTATATTTTTTTATTGTTCCTACGCTTTAGATTTCTTTTATGTCAATCAATGAATATTACACTTTTTCAATATTTTACTTTTATGTTTCTTGAATACTAATCCAATCAGTCTTAATTGAGATCGAATCCTTGAATCTGCATTTCTTATAAACTATAACTCTTTTAGCAGCTTATGACATTTTACTCTTTTTTCCAGTTTAATAATACGATTAATATACAACTTATTATTATTATTAAGGGACAAAACCAACCTTTTTTTACACAGGCTTTTTCACTACTTTCTACCCAACTGTCTCATATTCATCTTCCAAATCTTTTTATACTTAAGTTTATTTTGAAAAATCACAGCATCTACTTATTTTTTCCTATCTGCTAAATGGCTGTAATAATCTATCCTTAAACTCTTCAAATTAATAATTAGGGTCTGGACAGAAATCAGATAAAGGAGCATAATTCTTTATGAGATTTTGCAAATTAGAATCCATAAATTAAATATTTTATCTAATTTTAAATAATTATACAAATTTCCAATCACTAATTAACTCTGTTAACAAGTTCTTGCAATGCCTAACTTACTTAAACAATTTATAATTAGACAGATCTAAGTTTTAAAATGATAAAATACTCGTAAAATTGTTGACCGTAATCAAGGTTTTAAAAGGCTTCGATTATTGGTTTTAATTAATTCTCAAAAGCCTCCTCATCTTGATTTGCTATTGCCATAAATAATTATTGCTCCTTTAATTTTTTTGAAACTTCCTCCAATTAATTTAGATTTATGGATTAAAACTACAATTATTTAATGTATATTTACTATTGCATCATAATCATTAATTTTCTAGGTTATTATTTTCATAATCTATTACTACATAAACTAATCTATTCCATTAATCAGACTTTTATCCAACCTTAAATCATCTATGTATTTTTCTAAACTCGCTAATTATTATTTAATCATTTCCAACTTGTTATTTATGATCTCTACAGATAAAGATACACTTTTTAAATGTATTATATTCTATTTATAAAACTTTTAAGACTCCTATAATGAAGTTTGCATCTTGCTTGTAATCATTTAATTATTATTCTATTCAATAAATAATAATTGGTCCTTCACTTTTTAAATTTAATCTTCATTGTTTTTGTGAATGTAATTTGCCTCCAATAATCTTTTCTAAAGATCTATGTTAAATTTCATTATTTAATACCATCAAACACTCTTCTAAAAACTTCGATTTACTATTAGGTTAATTATTTCTTTCCTTATTCTACATTACCCTCTATTTGAGTTTGATGATCTATTAAATTCTTTATCTAAATTAATTGTTTTCCCTACTCCTATTATAATTAATGAACTTTATTAATTTATTATGAATAACCCTTCCAACCTCCTCTATCTTTTATGAAATCAACTTTTTATTGAATAGAAGGTGTTAATTTCAGTTGTTCAGCATTTTAAAATGCATCCAACATATATTATAGATTATTTTAAGTGAAAATTGTTGTATATTAATTTTGAAATTGCACTAATTTTTAATTCGCCTACAATTTTTTCGAATTAATTTCTTCAATCAACTTTAATACTGCAAACTTCTTCTCATCTTCTTGTTTCTATTTTTACTCGTTATTCTATGCATAAAAATCAGGTGCCTTTGGCTTTATCAAATCTTATTTCACAGTTAATTGCAATAATTCATACTCTTTGGCAATAGGATTCTTATTGACCTTGTCATTCAAGTAATTATACTCCTTTTTTTATACTAATATCTAAGTTCTATTATTTTTAATTAAACTTAATACAATTAATCAACAAGAAATTAATTTTTTGTTTTATATTTTTTGAAAATAGACGTAATAGCCTATTCAGCTTTATTAATATAAGCTATTGCCTTTCCCATTCTTAATTCTTTTGGGAATTCTTTAGCTGTGTCTGCCATCATTTTTGCCAATTCAACATATAAAATAACTTCTGAAACTGTGCTATCATTTGTAAATTTCTCCAATAATTAATTATATATTATTGGTGGAATTTATTTTTTTTGGCATTATTTCGATTAAATCAGATATCTGATACTGGAATCATATAATTTATTTGCCTCATACAAAAAGCCTAAACTATCCATTAATTCATCATTTCCTTTATTATTTTGTTTGAAATGGTCATATAATTTTTTATATCCAAAAGCTGATGCCTATATTTGGAAAGAAATAATTACGTAGCTATTTAACATATAAATGTGAACAACCGAGAGATCTGAATGCTACTATACAATTTTAGAATTTATAAAGGGTAAGACTTCTTAAAGTTTTTAATAACACCAAAGAGAGTTTCGACTTTTTGTCAAAGAATCTTTAATCTGTTGTATATTTTCTCCTTAATGGTAAAATAATATGCCTAAATTGTATAAATTACAAGCATATTCATAATGCCATTAATTTGATTATGTAAATTTGTTCTAAAATATATCTATTTAACTTACAGGCTCATAGGAATCATTCCAAGAGAATGTTATTTCCTCTTTGATTTGCTATTTGAGGATTTCATCTAAAAGAGCTATATATTCAAGTAAAAGCTTTTCCAATTAGGAGCAAACATCAAAATTCCCCTTAAGGCACTCTTAATACTGAAATTGAACCAACCTCTTACGGCATTCAGAAATACTGATGAGAGTTTTATTCTATTTATAATGAATTTAAAATACTTCTGTCTTCGGGAATTGTGAAAGTTTAGTTTATTTAAAACGAAAGCTTATGTTCATCTGAATTATAATATATATTATTTATTTTAATGCAATGAAGGATTGATGTAAGATAGAATAAAACTTACAATATATTTAATTAAATGAAATAAAATAGAGTTTCTGTATTGACCAAATAACACATTAGATATGAAGGATCAGTTTATGCTATCGATAAAATTCGAAAAACAGTATTCCTCAAAGAAGTGAAATGTTTTGGAACTGAAAATAGAGAAGCTACAATTTTTATTCCTCCATCAACTAAATTTACTTAAATGGCAGAGTTTTAAAATGAATAGATTTTAGAGATAAAAAAACTAGTATAATATTAGTTTATTTGTAAGAACAACAATGAGTTTTCTGAACATTTTCCAAGTACTCTTAAAGATCAAACTTAAAGTTCTCAAAAGGAGAAATTGGTTACATAAATTTTAAATTAAAGTTGTACATATGAAGTGAACAGGTCACCATTACCCAAAATTAACACCAAAAAACATAGACACTTTATTTCTTAGAGTCCAGATCATCAGAAAGTAGAATAGAAACCTGTATACATCACAAATAATTATTTATAAATGAAGAAAATGGAATAATTCAAAAAAATGATGATGCTTCGATAACATAGATGAAGTTGTGTAATTAAATTCATGTGATATATTTGAAATTCTCAGAATAATACATTATTTATATTATTGAATGGGGAATTGCCAGTGTTAATCAGCAGACATTCAAAAAACAGAAGAAATGTAGCCTCTAGAATACAAATAAGAGAACATCACTAGTTTTGAGGATCATTAATTGCAATTTTGCTTGGCTCAACAAATATAATAATAAGAAACAATCAAGTCTAATAATGAAACATCTGATGATACTCATAGACCTAATCCTTAAGTAGTGTGGTAAACGTCAACACAGTTTACTACTTCAAATAACGTAGTTGAAGTAATTTCATCAAATTATACCATTTTAGAAACTTTTGGATGAATTGGGCACTTACGAAATAGAAGATGAAGAGGGCCATTTTTATGGAGTCTATGAATAAAAGGATGGTTCATTATATAGAGGTTGTTGGTATCAAAGTGAAAAATTTGGATATGGTACTTGAACACAATTCCTATCTCTCTAGGATGCTTAATTTATTAAGATGGGTCAGTATTTTAAGGACAATGGAGAAGAGACAGAGCAAATGGGAAAGGACGTATGATATATGCTGATGGAGATTGGTATGAAGGAGATTGGGTAGACGATTTAAGTTAGATTACTGTTATTTTTTAGAGCATGGAAACGGAAAATATGTACATTTTGATGGAACCATCTATGAAGGAGAATGGAAGAATGATTTTTAGGATGGTTATGGATAAGAATAATTTGCTGATGGATCTAAATATATGGGATAGTTTAAGAATGGTAAAAAGAATGGATTTGGCAAATATTTTTGGGTTGATGGCCAGAAATATGAAGGGAATTTTGAATCTAATTATTTTTGTGGATTTGGGTATAAAATCCAGTATATTATCAATCAGAAAATATGTATGGTCTGATGGAAGGTAATACGAAGGTGAATGGTTAAATGGAAGTATGGATGGAAATGGCATAATGAACTGGCCAGATGGAAGAAAGTATGAAGGATAATACTCTAATGATAAAAAACATGGATAAGGAGTTTTAGGATGGCGTAACTTGTGTATATTTAATGTAGGGTAGCTGATGGTAGGAAATATTCAGGGTAATGGGAATTTGGAAAATAGCATGGAATTGGAGAATATTTTAATGGTTAAATCAATAAAAAAGGATAATGGAACTAAGGAAAGCGACTTAAATGGCTAGATTGAGATTTTATAAATATTCATAATCTTTATATCCCTTATTACTTTTTAAGCAAATGCAATAGGGTTTCTTGTCTTCTACTTTTTCTTTTTTTTATTTGCCTTTAAAAACCAAATACGCTCTCCTGATACTATGAATACAAGATATTGTAAAATCATACTTTATTCACTACAATAGACATATTATTATGGCAATAATAATGATTGAATTCTTATACTCTTTCGAATTATTAAAATAAATCGATATATTATCCCATAATTTTATCCTAATCATCTTTTTCATCTTCTGAACTTTCATCTAATTTTAATCTCACTGACTTACGTCTTAGTCCTATTTAATTTATTTAAAATTAAGGTTATTGTTATTATTATTGTTGATTTTATTATTATGTTTAGAAATTTAATTGATTAGGTTATTTTTGTAATTATTAATTATCATTTATTACACATAATGATTCATTTTAAACTTTTTTTTATAATTTTTCAAATTTTGGAACTTCATCATCAATTTTTGGTAATTCTGATTAAGATCCATGATTGATAGATATTTTATGATAATTTCTAAAATTCGTATTATTGATTATTTAATTATTGCGAAAAGTTTTTGGAGAATCATCTATTTAAGGAGGCAATAAATTTCCAACAGATTATAATACTCTTTAAGATTAGGAGTGTTTACTTGAAGAATTAACTAAAAGAGGGGGAAGAACCGAATTATTTGAATGATGAACTGAAAGGCCTATTGGAAATTAATTAAAAGTAAATTAATTGTTTTAAAGTTGTTAAGTTTACATTTGTAATTCTTTAAAATCTTCCATATGAATAAATTCTTCATTTTTCATCATGTAATTCAAGATACTTTCTAAAACAATAAAATGATGTTTCAAAGCATACATTTTTCTCGAGTAATTGTGTCTTTTAAAAAATGGTGTTCGATCACTAGGAATAAATTTTCTGTAATTGTAAATTGCCTTTACTCTATTTGGAGTTCCTAAAAGGAAAGGACAAGAATTGATAAAATGAGTATTACTTTAACAAGTATTACAATATACTGAAATCTATGAAAATTATTTTTGATGAACCAAATCTTCAGAAATTTATTTAAATTTTTCCTATTTATTTTTATAAAATATATTGTACATAATCTAAGGGAAAATCCTTAAAAATGTTATGAAGAATGTCTCTGGAAATATGAAGTATTTTAGTAGTTTTAGAAGCAATAGCATCATAAGAATAAGGTTGATTATAAAAGAAATCTAATTGTCCTACAAAGGCAGGAATATCAAGTTTCTACAACAATTTTGGCTTGTTCCTTAATTAGACTTATAACTTAATTTCTCCAGAAACGAGTATATAAAGATATTATGATTCTTTATTTTTTGTAAAAAGATAGTCATTTGACTGAATTTATTTCTCCTCTAAATGCATACATAATTTAGTCAAAAGGGGTTAACTAAAATTTTAGAAATAACTTATTTGATTTAATATCTTTATATTTACATCGACTATCATTTAATCTTTTAAGTTTCTAGGTATTAAATCAGCAAATTGAATGACCTTTTAAGAAGGTTTGCTCCATAAATATTCGAAATATCTTCTGAATTTAATTTAAAGATCATCAGAGACATTTTAACTTCTCAGAAACCTGTTTAATTAATTCATATTATTTTTAAGTTAAACAGATTGTTTAGAAAAATCCTAGAAAATACCTCCAATATTATTGACTGTATATGCAAATGTAGCAGATGAAATCATAGTCATAAAAATAACAAATATTCTTTCTGTCAAATTAACAGGAATAATATCTCCATATCCTATGGTAGTCATGGTTACAATACTCCAATAAAAAGAAACAACATATCTTTCTAACCATATTTCATTTTACATATTTGCAACTTTAATCCAAGTCTTACCATCTTCCTAACCCCATTCTCCCCATTATCCAAGAATGTGCCAAATACAAGCTGAAAAATGAGCAACCAAGATCATCAATGAACTACTTTTTATAAATTAATTTTACATCATTTTAAACAAATCGAATATGGCTGTTTGTCTTGAAGTTAATTCTAAACGATTAAATAATGAGGAAAATAAACCAGAAAGTTGGAAAACCTTTAAAACTATTACAAAATCCAAATGACTAAAATTTAGTAATTAACCTATAAAGAAAGGAACCACTAAAACTAAATCTATTATTAAACCTAACTTTAAACAACAACTTTTTACCTTCTTAACAATAATGTTTAATAATTTTTATCCTATTTGTTATGAGATTTCCTCTAAAATAAATGCCTGTGTTGAATTTCAATAATATGTCAATGAAAAATATGTAAACTGGGATTTATTCAAATATCAATTCTTTACCAATTAGATGTAAATCTCTTATTTCAGGAAATGATATTCTTAAGGATACATAAAACACATTAATTGTAACGATGACAATCATAGAAATATTCCATACTATCAAAATTGTATCATCTGGTTTCAAAAGCCATTTTTTGTGATTATTTTATAAAAATGTATTTTATTAGTCTGAAATAGTTAAGTAAATTACATAAAATGCAAGAGAACCAAGAATGAATCTTCATCAATAAATAAGATGGTTTATCTTTAGGAAGATAACCTCGATACTTGAAAAAATCATAATCTGAAGAAGAATCATGAATTAAGTTGAACTCAGATTTTGATATATTTCTTAAATCCTTTCTAAGTATTTGTTGTGTTATTAAGAATAGAAACTTAGAGACAAAAACAATTATCTTTAAAGCCTTTAATTTCCAAATAGGATTTTCAATGCCAAAGCTCAGTTTCTAACCTTTACGTCCCCACAATAAAACTTTTGAGCTTTTGTTCATATTTGTTTCTAGAGGCTCTTGCAATTCATCATTATTGGTTATTTAACTAATAATCATAAAATATTATTATACAACATTTAATGATTAAGAAAGCCTATTAATAGGTGAAAAATATTTGGAAATTTTTCTATAATGAAAAATTAAAATTCATTGATGAAATTGAAGAGAAAATGTCATTGAAGATACAATAACATCAAGCTAAATATGAAAACTCATTTAAAAGACAAATAAGAATAACACAATTGAAAATTTGTATACGATACCTAATTGGAGGAATGTTGATCACTTCTGCAAGTTTATTTTTTACAGATAAAATTCATGATCCAAATAGACCTATGGATATAAGTATTGAATTGTTGGAATGTGCAAATGATTTGGATGAAAGATCATATTTTGCATTTGATGATCTAATTAGAAAAGGATAAGAATTGAAAACTTTAGATGTCTCTTCTTATTGTGCCATAGGACATCTGTTGGCCAGCATTAATTAAAGTGAGTTTTCATAAACAGCTTTTTATTTTGCTCATCTAAAAAACCATAAAGAAATTAAAGCAAATTCTGATTTACAATTTGAAACAGTAACAAAATCAAAATCAGGAGGAGCAGAAGGATAATGATATTCATGTCTATTTTATAATATTATTTATTTATGGATAAACTCGATAAAATAATTGAATAATTAGATGAATTAGAAATTAGTCAGAAACATAGAGAAGATTAGATCAAGCGTAATCAAAGCTCTTCCTTACTCAAGATACCTAAAGTAAAATAAATTAATTAAAAAAAGGTGATACTAATTTAAAGAATCTGTGGATTTTTGAATGATCAAGATCTATATAGATTTACAGCAACTTGTTCAACAATGAGAAAGATAATGTTTTGCCCTTTAGGATTTAAGTTATTATCGCTAAGTAGAAATGCTCAACATATTGTGGGAGGAACAAAATAGCAATAACAAATGATTAAAAAAGAAAAATAAGAGGTTGTTTCAAGTGGAAGCATTTCTGGAAATAATAGTGTTTTTGATTCAGAAGAAGATGCTTTGGCTTAATTATAAGCTTTGAAATCTGTGAAAGAGTTTCTAACTTCTAAATTATAATCATCTTAAGCATAAATATAAAATCTAGAGGATTTGATAAATGATTCTTAAGACACATTAAAATATGAGAAATCAGTTAATCTAAAATTATAATCTAAAATTAACATACTTTAAAATCAACTCTCTATTTCTGAACTATAAAGACAAGATGTTAAAGAAAATTTGTCAGAATTGAATTCTAAATACAATAAAATAGTAATACTTATATCAAATTAAGATTAGCTAAATGGAATAAGATAGAGTAGTACTTCAAGATGACAAAGACAAACTTCTGGGTCATAAAAAGGTGCTAATATAGGAAGTTTATAGATTAAGAGGATAGGTTTCTTAAATGGAAGAGGATCAGAATAATTATCAATCAGCCTTAAAATAAGTTCGAGCATTTATGGATACGATTGAATTAAAACCAATTTGATTACATGATTTGATTAATTTTATATCTATGCAAGCATTGTCTAAATTTACAAATTTTATTAAATTCAGAAAGTTTTAAGCTTTAAGAAAATGTAAATAGTTATATACTCAATAAATACTTTTTTAAATTGAAATGAATTTAAGAAAATTTTACATTAAAAGTATATTAATTAATTAATGGATTATAAATTACCATCTTTATATGAACCTTTTACTTAGATCTCATAAATTATTTTGGAATCATTAATAGGGTTAGCTTAAGCAGATGAAATAGGAGGAGTTCCATTTGTATCTCCTGTAATGATGGTTTTGCTTTGATGTTCAAGTAAGCAGGCCATTTGGAGAACTTATTTTATATTATTTGGAGAAAGCATAGGTAATTTCGCAAGGTTAGGAAGAGAAGGAATTAAAATTAATAATAATTTAGAAATAGATTTAAGATGGAAATAGTCCAGTATTTCTATACATTAAGCTGGAGCAATTTTTAGAGTGGCAACAGGGAAGTAGTTACTAAAATTGGTGATTGTGATATTTTTATTTGCCATTTTATTAAATGTGTTTCTCAAAACTAAGAGTACATACAAAAAAATAAGGGAAAAAGAAAGAAGTGAACTTGTAATTAAAGTTGAAATGAAAAATTTAAATGTATCTGAAAATAATAGACAGTATCAAGATTTGGAACAGTAAAGGAAAATGAATTATAGCTCTATCTCATAGAAAATCTAAAAAGAATTACCCTTTTTGTTATTATTGTAGTTGCATTAACCTTATTAAAAAGAGCAGCAACCTACCTTCAATTTTAGGTATCGATTATTGTGGATATGTATTTTAATTTCATCAATTTTATAATTTTTGCTATTGAAATTTATAATTTTAAAAGATACAGAAAATAAATTAAGAAGGAAGATAAACTAAAGCAAGCTGTTGAATATGACTTTTAAGGTGATTTTTTTGAAATCGCTGTAAAATTAAGTATGAAAGCAGGCTTTTTAGGTGGATTAGTAGTTTTAGGAAGAGTTGTGGTATTAACACATGTTTGGCTTGAAATTGGGGTCAATCCTCCAAGCTCTGATGTTCATTTCATTTATTACAGTGTTTATTATTGCTTCAGAGGTTATCATATTTCTCAATTTTTAATTTTAGCAGTAATTTAATCAATAATATTTTGAGAGTGTTTTCGGATGTGGAAGTTATTTATGTGGTAGAATATTAAAAAGATTAGTTAAAAATATAAAAGAGAATCTATTATCATTTAAATCTTGCTAATTGTCATTTATGTTGATCTTTCATTTAATAACATTTTATTTAAAAAATCTCATATTATTAATATATATAATATAAAGTCACATTCTCACAGTGGAATCATAAAGCTTTCTCTAACCCATTTATTATTTCAGCTATTCATTTTCTTCACGCAACACACTGATTTGTGTATTATAAGCATTTTTCAAATTACTAATCTAATAAGAATTTGAGGCTTCTAATTTATTTTTCAAATCTTCCAATTATGTAAACTAAAATTAATTATTATTGATACTTTTTCTTTTTCTAAAGCTAACTATCTCTATTTAAATTATTCAATTTCATCTCTAGCTCTTCTTAAATCTTTATCTAATAAATTTCTTTAATTAGCTAGATTTTCATTATCTTATTCCTTGACTGATAGAGCTTCTCTTAATCTTTTAATTTCTAACAATTATTATTCCTAAGATATATCACTCTATCTGAGTTTTTCTCTATATTAAATTGTAACTCTATCATTCTTTGATTAAAGATCTTGAATTTCTTAATTCTTCGAACTTGTAATTGACAAAATTTCTTGTTTCAGAGAATGAATTTCATCTTTTAATCTTCTAATATCATCTTCTAATTATCTTTTATGTAAATTAAATTAAGCTATTAACGATTCTTAATCTTTTGTTTTTTATGATAACATCTCTTTAAGCTTTTCAATTTCACCTTCCAAAAACAAAATTTACAATTTTTATTAATCAATATTCTCATTTAAGAGAGATGTCGATTTTTAAAATTAATCATCTAATTCATTGATCTCATTATTCTTTTATTTTTCTTATTCAAAAGTAATCATTTTTTAATTTTCAATCTCTCTTCTTAAATCAATAATTAATTATTCTAATTGTTATCTTTATATATTTTTTTCTTCGATTTAAATTTAAATCTATTAATTTTTATGTTCAATGATTCCCTTTAAATCATTAATTTCTTTTTCAAGATTAATAATTTAAGTTTAATAATAGGATTTCAAAGTATCTTAATCTCTCTAATGTTAATTTTATTGATCTTTGAGAGATGTCTCAAGAATCATTCTTGCTTGTCTCTCTTAATCTATTAATTTCTACTTTAAAATTTAGATTTCAGTTCTCAAATCATTAATTTAATCTTCAAACATTTACTTATTTTTAACATTTTATCCTAGTAATGTTTCTATTTCAGCATTCTTGATCTCAAGAAGTCCTTTAAGTTTATCTATTTCTGATTATTACACATCAGATTGTCTTGCAAATTCATGTTTCAAAAGTTAGATCTATTACTAAGAGAAATTATTTAGGTTATCATTTAAATGTTCTAATTCCCTTTATTTTTCTGATTCCTACTGATGAATTTTTACTCTAAGTAATTCATTTTCCTTTAATAATCTTTCTATTTATATATCATCTTCTGTTTTTTATCTAAGTATCTTTTATTAAAGATCACTAATTTCGTTATTTTATTCATCTATATGATCTCTTAATTTTCTAATCTAACTTTCACTAATTTCTATTTATAAATTGGTAGCCTTCTTGAGATTCTCAAAGTCTTAATTCGATTAACTCTCAATTTGACCAGAAATACCAACTAATTAACGTTGTCTTTCAGCCTCTGCTTGAGATAAGACAGCTCCTATTTTTTATAATTCAGCATTAAGTTATTTAATTTCAAATTCATAATTAGATTTCATCTACAAAATTTATTGCAATTAGTTTTCATATTTAGATTTCCATAAATCAGCATCAGTTTTTCTTTGTCTTGATAATTTGATAAGTTTCTCATTTTCAGTCTATAACATATTGTTTTCTTTAATATAAGATTCCACATTAGCATCATTCGTTACAATATCATGGGCTCTTCTTTATAATTATTATTATTCTTCAAACAATAACCTATTCTCTGTTTCTAATTCTAAACACTTAGCTTTTAAGAACTCAATTTCTTAAACAAAAGATCTTGTGTCATGTCTCTATGGTGATTCTCGAATGGATGAATACATTAAATTATTAACGGATGAAAATTATTATTAAAACTTAATTAGTAAAATTATGTTATATATCAATATCACTTTAATTATTGAAATTGTAATATAATTCAAAAAGCATTATTTATTGCTTAACAAAAATAACTCATCCATAATCCAGATGAAGATAACTTTTTATAATTGGAATCTATATTTTGTTTCTTCATTTATAAACTCATTATCTCTAAATCATGCTTGATTTTTCTTTTTATTGTATTTTGTTATAAACAGAAGCAAATATACATGAAGAAAATAAAGTTACAAAAATACTAATAAAAACTTCGAAAGGATTTATTGGTGTAACATCCCCATATCCTATTGCTGTCATAATTGTAATTTCAAATTATAATCAATCATAATCCATTCAAATTTATCTCAAACAAATGTAAAAATCTAAATTTCTCTATACAATCCAATTATTACTTATAGAATTCTAACCAACTCCTATTCAAACATATGCAAAATATTGAAAGTCATCAATTTAAAATGACTTTTAAATCTTCCTTTCGGAACTATTTAAATACCTTCATAAAATTTGACAATTCTTTTATTTTAAGTAAATAATTATTTTAGTGGTGTAAACGAAAAAAAGAATAATGCTATCAATTCAGCAAACCTCCAAAATCAATTTAAAATTCTTTCTTAAACTATTATACGATCATTTATTTTGTTTATACCCTAATCATAAATTTGAACATCTAATCCCATAATGCTAAGATAAACATTTCTATAAAGAAAATTTTAAGTAAACCTTCATAAATTCGTTTTCTTAGTGGATAAATGAATCTAAAAATGAAAAATAAAACATAATTGCAGCACCGATAAAAATTTGAAAAACACCAAAATATTAACAAAGGATGACTTACCTTAATTCTTCTTAAAATCTTTTATTCTTATCATTGACATAAGGTTCATAATTATCAACTATGAAAAAAGATTCTACTGTTTTTATTAGCAATACTATTTTGTAATTAGGAAGTCTCCTTCTCTATTTTACAAATTAAATATGATAACTTGACAAAATCTTTAATGGCTGTAATTATTACTTGCTGTAGAACTATATATTCTTTAGTTTGTGTATATTTTTGTAATTTTGTAATTGCTGTCAATAATATTTCTTTCACCTTTAAATCTTATATGAATTTACAGATATTTTATATTTCCAAATGCCTCTTCATACAACAATCTTTATTCGACAAAAGATGATTGAAATTAGTAATTGCTAATTTGAAGATCACTAAGGTTCTTTAATTTAGAAATTCTTATCTTAATGTAATGTCAACCTATCATAATTGTTTATTAAGTCGATTCTAAGATAGAGAATACTCCAGTTAAATAAAATAGCAGTGTTATTCAATTAACTATTTTTCTTTTCTATATAAATAATACTACATAATTTTTAAGTTGAATGTTTATCAATATTATTTTCTGAAGACCACTACAAACAATTTTTTCTTACTAAAATTTATTTAAACAAATCAATCAAAAGCTTAATAATTAAAAAAGTAAAATTATTTTATTTAAGCAAAAAAAATATTTTTAGTATATATATGTATTATTTTATGATGTAAAATCATCGATGGTAAATAAAAAATATAAGAAATCAAATTTATTTGAAAAAAAATTATTTGAATATATTAAAATCTATGAACTTTAGTGATTGGCTTTTAATTTTTTTCAGGACGCCTAAGTTTTCTAATCACCACATATTTTAACTTAATTTATTTTGGCTAAGTTATTTAACTTATAAAATTTAATTTTAATTATAAATTGGAATAATTCTTTTTTATAGAATTTCCTAAAATGTTCTAGTTAAAAAAATATAGAAATTAAATTATTCTTAAATTAACTAAAATAAGTATGCGATTTACTTCATATACCTGTGGCTTAATTAGATCTTTTCAGAAATTAAACTCAATCTCTTATTGCTTAAATCATTACATTAAACTTCAAATATACAGAAAGTTTGATCCTTTAATTATATTTGACTTTTCATGTTAGACACTATTTTTAGATTCTTTATTAATTGCGCATATTCGTTAGTTATTTAATAAGCATTTGCAAAATAAAGAAGTTGAAAAAATGAATCATATTAAGAATATACTGATAAATAATAAATAATATGAACCAACTTGATGAAAATGAAGAGAATTATTTAGATTTTTAAATAATGCAAATGAATTCACTCTAAAATTCATACATTTATTTTAAATCTCAAAATTTCTTAAATTTAAGTTTTGAAGAGGTTAATGGATAATTTCATGAAGCAAATAAGGGAAAAATTAAGAGTGCTTAGAAGGACAAAAATAAAAAAAGTTTTATAGTTATATATGAATCTGTTTTTATATATTAATTCAAACTTTATCTTGAATTTGTGTAAATAAAAATAAAATAATAAAAATGCAGAAACTTAACAAACTACAAAACAATGAACAACAAGTCTATTTCAAATCTAGGTTGATTCATAATCTCTAAAACTACTTACTGAGGAACTAAAAAATGAAGGATTGTAAAATGATAAGCAATCCGCAAGATGCTGACTTATTCCTGAAATAACAATACTAAATTAAACAAAATGGATTGTAAAACAAACCACTTCATTCATTAGTGGTCTTATGTAAAAACCAGCTCAATAGCTGAATTTTTGATTTCTATTATATAGTATTTTCTCAATTAAAATATTTGAAAAGAACAATGTTCTAATATAATTTAAGTTTTTATAAATTAAATGGGATGTTAGAATTTCATTTTTTTGTGAACTTCAAAACATATCTAATAAAATCTAAACGAAAAAAATAAAATTAGAATATTAAGTTAAAAAAAATATGTACATTTTCACAATCTTAAAATTTTCTGGAAAAAATTTGGATCATGGGCTTCTTTATCACCAAAATTTTTAATTTGTTTTCTTTAATAAAGATATTAATACAAAGGATTCCACAATCTTTATTCATTTAATAAAGCTTTTGAATTCCCAAATATAAATTATCCATATTGTGCTCTAGATGTAGCAACGTTCGCTCTCCTGTAGTCTGTTAAGAATCCAAGTCCTTCACTTCTAACAAGCGAAATAATCATAATATCATTTTCTTTTCCTTGAAAGGCATCAATAGTATCAATTTCTACATAATCCAAAAGCTAAGGGTTAAATTTAAAAAGATATTTTTTTATTAATTTGACCTAGGCTCTATAAGGAGTTATTATGGATATTGGTTTTTCATTTTACTGATTATAATCCTATAATAAGTAGCATATTAAATAGAAGACCCCAAAAGCCTCATATTCATTGAATAATGAATTATTGCTATTAAATTAAGTCCCATCATGGACGTCGAAAAATAAAAAATTATTTGAATTATTCAATTTATTCATTAGATATTCGGGAAATTGCATTTTGCTTACTGATTCTGAATCTTACACTTTTCCTTCATAGAAAAAATGGGATGTAATAGTACTTAAATTTTGCATAGATCGATATTGTATATTAAGCATAATATATTGCTAAGTTGTTTGTAGTAGCCTTTCATAGAGACTTCTATTATAATTATATTCAAAAGCGTTTGTGTTGTCATAAATGACTGGGCCAAGTTATCGATGATCTCCAATTAAAACTAATTTGTAGATTTTATGTTTTGAGAGTGGGATAAGTGTGGAAGGTTCAAAACACATAGGAGCTTCATCAATAATACATAATGAGACATATTTATCTTCCATGTATTATTCTAAAAGGGAAGAGGCACAACTCGTTAAAGTTGATACTACTATTTAAATACCTTAGAGATTGTTTAACATCATCTATTTATAGGTTTCTTTATTTTGTCCTAAAATTTACACTAGTGTAGAGTAGAATCTTCGTAAATCTTTTTTCTATGATTCTAATCTATACAAATCTGTGTCTACTGAATATTTTTATTAAGGATCCAAATCATCATAAAAATCTTTTAAATCATAAATTTTTTCATTCAACTATGATATTTTTTATTTGATATGAATTAATGTCAATTAATCAAATTTTTATTTATTTGGTTTGATTAATTCACAAATAGATTTTTTTTCATATTCTGGAGTGAATTTCATAAAGAATTGTCTTTAAGTTTTGATTTCAAGACAATAATCATAAATATCAGGATCTGACTTTTCAGCCACTCCAATTCTCATAACTTTAGCATTAGAAAATTCTTTATTGATTTTTCTGACCCAATCATTGATAACTGTATTAGAATGACCACATGCTAAAATAATACTATCTTCTTTCAATTGATTCATCCTTTACATAATAATATTCATTATTCCCATTGATGTATATGTCTTACCTGTGCCAGGAGGTCCATTAATCAATGTGAATGGATGTGTATAATTAGTTGAGTGTCTAATGGCATTCATTTATGATTGATTAAACTTTTTATTATTTTTTAAATATTCTTCAGTTATTTACAATAGAGGGATTCCAAACTCATAAGCTGATTTCATCAATGGATGAGGTTCAATGTAATTCTGTGGCTACAATAAACAATTTATATATTTTGATTTCCCAATATTTAGAAGGGCTTTGAGTTCAATAAGGTATGTTGCAGGAGAGAAAATTGGATTTAGATGTACTAAAAATTAATAAGGGTACAATTCATCGAAATTTGGATATGTTAAAGGAACATACTATTATTTTAATTTATATAAATTTTTTCTTGTATCTCCTTACTCTATCACAATGTTTGGAATTTTAAGAGAGTTTATGACTCTTGAATTCCATGGCAAATATATTAAATTTTTATCTCTATTTGATTCTTGTTTAGAAATAATACCTAATAAATTCACATATTCTCTTTCATTTCTAATAAATATCTAAACTATATAACTTTTGGCAGCTATAAATTCAAAGTATTCACTAATGCATGTTTTTTTCCATGTGTATTTATCAGCTTAATCAAAATCACCTTCTACTGCTTCCAATACTAAATATTTGCCAAGTATAGTATTTTTTCTATCAATCATCAATTAATATCTTAAAGGCAATGGTAATGATGTATTTTTATATTTTTTAGCCATATCTTCAGCTGTACTTTTAATATAGGCCAGAGTTTCATTAATAAAAGGAGGTAAAAAATATTACAAATATTCATTTTCACTTTCATAATCATCTTTTAATTCTTTCATTTAAGATTTTGTTTCATTAAGCAAAAGTGTAAATAAATAACTCACATCTTCTTGCCTAAATTTGAGATGTCTAGTTAATTAATCTTCTTCTTATTGTTCAATCAACTTCTTGAGTGAAGTCGTAGTTTTTGGAGTGTTTAATCTAATTATATTTAACATAGGTTATAATTAAATTGCATTGCTTAATTTATCAATTTATTCAATTTATTATTGTTCATCCTTTTCATCATCAAATTTAAAATCCTTTAAACTATGAATGACAGGCTCAAACACAATATTCGTTAGTTTAAGTTTCTTTTTCTATTTAGTTTGTTATTCAGTTGCTTAAATGTCTTTTTTATTTTATTTTGCTGGTTTTGCTGCAACCAAAAAATCGCTTATCAGCATAAATTAAAAATTATTTTATATATAAATTACTTATTCAATCTTCATCATATTATCTTCGGCATTGTCTTAAAAAGACTTATTCTAAATTTGCCTATTTAATAGTAAATGTTCCAATCAAATCTTCTTAACATAAATTTTTAAGAATTTTAATTGTTGTAGGAACATCATATTCATTTCCCAATTTAATAACAATTAATAATCCCTCCCTTTAATGTTGGGGAAAAGCCAATATCACTTAATCTAAAGCTTCCTTATTCTTGGCTCTAATGGATAGTAAGATTCCACTTCCATATTATTCTATTAATTATGCAGAACTTTGTTATGGAAAAGGTTACTATCCATTGATTATAAAACTTATGCTATCACTTAAATATTAGGCTTCATCCATATCATGAGTAGTAAGTATGATAGAACTATTTCTTTTTTGGACATGAGATTTTATCATGTTTTAGAGATTTCTTCTTGAAATTGGATCAAGTCCATTTGATGGTTCATCAAGAATAATCATGCCACTTTCTCCAATTAGACTAATGGCCAAAGCAACTTTCCTCCTTTGACCTCCAGACATATTCACTATTTTACCTTTTATAGAAAGAGTTCTTAAAATTTATGAAATTTCATTTTTCACATAACGAATACTACCTTTTATTCTAGCAAACAAATAGAGGATTTCTTCAGCTGTTAGATCTTCCCATAAACCTTCACATTATTAACATGATGATATTATCATATTTTTGTTATACATTATACTTCCCCATTTTGATTTAAGACAATCAGTTATTAATTGTATGAGTGTAGTTTTACCTGCCCCATTTGGACCTAAAAGAGTCAAGATTTTTTGTGATGATAATTAAAGATCAATTTATTTCAACACTTGTTTATTTTGAATATAACCAAATTAAATATTCTGAATTTACAATTTATTATTACTACTATCTTGCAGATTCTTTCTATTTTCAAATAATATCAAATGTTTTTCTAAAATTTAATATAAAAACATGAATAAGACAAATTATACTAAAAAATATATATAGTAATCTTAATCTTAATTTTTATTCTACAAAGCCAAATTTAAAGTATAAAGTGGAAATAAGTAAGCAAATAATTCACTGTATTGATTTTATAATTGCAAATCAACCATAGATGGTAGGAAATAACAAAAAAGAAAATTGATCACAGGGAATATCTTAAATGCACTTTGATTAGAACTAAACATAAATGAGGCTGTATATGAAAATGAAATAATCGATAATCCAAATAAACTTAAAATAATGAGCAATTGTTCTGATTCAAGGGACATGTTAACTTAAAGTGATAAAACATAAATAAATGAAGTGACAATAAATATTATAATATAATCTCCAAGGAATGTTGCAAATATGTAAGTAAATTGAGACATTCCCATTTATTTTAATTACTATCTAATTTTGAGTTCTCTTTCTAGAATTGGTGTGTTAATAAATATTGATGAATTAAGGCTGAAGGATTGCGAGATAAATAATGATACAAAAAATTAGGTTTGATCTTCACTTGTTAATAAATGTTATCCAAAAATATAAGCAAATAATAAGATAAGCATAGGCAATATGAGCATCAATTGTAAAGTGAAATTCCTTTTGAGAATGTAATATTTTTTATAGAGTAAAGCAGAAATTTGGAGTAATTGTTTAGTTTTTACATCATTGGTGGATTTAATAGGAAAAGAGTACTCATTAATAATTTTATCATCTTCTAAATTATCTTTGTTTAATTTAAGATAGGCTGCCTCTAAAGTATTCTAAATTAAATTGATTTTAATGTTATCAATTTTATTCAATTCATTAAGTTTCTCGACAATAGAAAATAGTTGATTTTAATTAAGAATGTATTTAATATTGTCATATTCAAGCTTAGAACCACTTGAACAGTCCAATTCATTAAACATTTACTTAATTTATGATTATTATTGAGATGATTGAATATTCCCAAAAGTAAGAGTGAATCCAACTTCCAATTCTTTTTTTATGTTTTCAGGAGATCCATAGATTTTAATTGATCCTTGTTTCATAATGGCAATTCGATCAGCTAATTCTTCAGCTTCATCTAAAAAATGAGTAGTTAATATTAGAGTCTTATTAATCTATTTGATTTCCTTTAATATTTTCCAAATTTATCTCCTAGATTCAGGGTCAATACTGGCAGTAGGTTCATCAAGAAATATAATTTAAGAGCCTCCAACCAAAGCTAAGGCAATTTATAATTTACGTTTATTTCCACCACTTAATTCATAAGTTTTGTAATTTGAATATTATTATAATTGCATTAAATTTAACCACATTTCTATTTCTGAAACTAATTCACTGCCTCTCATCATACATTGATATTGCAATGATTCTTTTACTGTCAATTAATCATATAGTAAATTCTCTTAAGGACAAAACCCTATTAATTTTTAAATCTCATCTCTCTTCTTATCAAAGTTTTTTCCAAAATACAATATCTTACCACTGGTTTTCTCTATCAATCCTGTCAATATATTAAGTGTAGTAGTCTTTCCTGCTCCATTCTATCCTAAAATACAAAGTATCTATTAGGAATAGATCTTCAAATTTAAATTTTCAATTGCTAAAACATCTCCATATTACTTAAATAACTTTACAATTTCAACCGATGTAAATGCTAAACCTTCCTCACCACCATTACTTATTACCTCCATATTATCTACGAATTAAACATATCCTGTCTTATTATTCCTTTTCCATAAACATTTACCACCAATAATAAATTAATCTTCCAAGAAATTGAAGAATAGATAATACAAAATTAGATGGATAAATAAACTTATAACACAATAATAGAATGCTTCTGTATTGCTACTATCTTTTAGTATGTTCATCAGGTAATAAGAAATAATTGATTAAGGACAAACGTAAACCAAAAATTCCAATTTATATAAAGATGCAAAATAGAATGTTGACAAGATTGTTTGAAAAAATGACCCGAATTCACCAGCCAATTAAGAGTTGCTAAAAAAAGTTGATAATAATAGTGTCTATCCAATTTAAGCCATAATAAATAACATAAAGCACAATAACACTTCAAGGGAAGCTTTAAACTCCAATTTATACAATATTGTTAGAAGTATCAATGACCCTATTATTACGCTTTTTATAATATAAGTAATAAACCATGCTATTCGATAATTTTACAATTTCATTCCCATTATCTATTGTTAAGAATTTATTATACTTTATATAAATCTCTGTACTTATTTGTCTTCTCATGTACATATTCTACCAACAATTATCTACATAACCCTACAAAACAAGAGGGAATGTAAACTGGTACCATAATTGCCATGAATAGTCCCCCAGTACCATTATCATCTTTTTGTACCATTAATAACACGAATACTGTTATAAATGGTATAAAGAGCTCTTTGCCTAGCTCTTTATGATTGGTCATCTTCATGTTTTTCCACAAAATGGCCCATATTTAATTGTTAAAATACATAATTGATGATAGTTATATATATAAATCATTTGATATTTATTATGGAGCTAATACAAATTAATTAAATACACGTACCTGATGATGTGATTGTTAATGGTCAAGTCAAATGTATCCGAATTTACATTTCTTGATCTTCCTATTAAATAAACACCTTGCTACAAATCATTTGTACTTTCTATCACTTTACCCTTTTCTAATAACATTATGTGAAATATATAATACTGCCCAAATCAGCTAGAATTTCTATTGTTGGCTCCAAATGAGTAGGCTATATTCCTAAATCTGTCATATCAACAAAAAATAATTTTTGATCAGGCCCCATTTTAATATTCTTCCATTCATCTTCAGTAAACTGCTTATCTAAATAATCTCTCCTTAACTTTTCATAGTATTTACAATACAGTTCAGGAATAAAGACATCATAAAAGTCTCTTTCCTATAATGCTTTAACTAATACTATTGCTTCATTCTAACAATTAATTTGCTTACTCAAAGTCTACTATAATATTTTAGAATCATCTTCCTTTATTTTCTCAATAATCTCTTTTGGATTATTAGCTGTAATTTAAACCCAATAACAATCATCAAGATTAAATTGACAAAATAAATCCAATTTCTTTATTTCACATAAATTGTATGCATATTCAAATTAAGATTAAAACAATAATGTGATAATACTTTTTTTAGCTAATTAATTCAGAATATTCACCTTTTCTTTTAATTAATCAATGAAGCAATGTATAATGTTTGAAAAGATTATAGCAAGATCTTTACCTTTTTCATTTTTTTATGGTATAACTTCATTTTATGACCAACCTATCTATTTAGGATTCAGATCACAATTGTAAATTTAAAATGAACAATTGAAATCATCACATAACTCTTCAAATTCTTCGTGTTTTAGTTATTTAGCATTTTTAATACCTAACATAACCTAGCAATTCATGTAATGATCTAAAAAATCTGTTATTTCAACTATGTTATTTTTAAATTCGTTAGAAAATATCTCGATTATAAATTTTAATTGATTTTATTCGCTGGAATCAGGCTAAATAACATGAGGTAAATTGTAATTCTCTGTACAATATACATCAAAATCTGAATAAAACAACTCTTCATCAAAGTTATTTAAGAAGAGATAAAACTTGGATTTTTCCTTATAATTAAAGAACTCTATAATAATTTTGTCTTTTAAGGTTTCAATCTTATGATCTTTTATGGTCTTCAATTATTTCATATCTTATTATTCTTCCTCGTCTTCTTCATCTTACATTTACAATTCATTGCCATCTTTTTGATTTATTTCTTACTTTTCAATCTACTATTTTATTGGTATGACTATTTCAGAATCATTATTTTTAAGGTTTTCAAATTATAAGTACTTTTTCAAATCTTTCTATTCATTATATTAAATTGCACTGTTATCTTACTATATTTAACTATCTGCTTATTTAGCTACTTCACTCTAAAAATTACTATTGGTCAATCTTGAAATCTAATTGCTCTCTTCGTTCATTTATTTTTATTTCATAAAATTTAACTATTCTGTATCCGCAAATACAAAATGATTCTTTAAAAACTTACTTGTTAATCTTTTCAAGATCTCTGTTCCAAAACATTAATCCAATCTATTAGCTATTGATTCTATTTCTTCAATTTATACTATTTTCATATCCATCCCTTAAAAATCATGTTATACATTTTATATTTAAGATAAGATCTTTTGCTTTAAATGTTTCTCTATGGTAGACATTGCTTCTACACATCCAGAATCGGATGACCCTTATATAACAAATATCACAAAGTCGCCATAATCTTATAAACTAAAAGATGCCTTAAAATACTCTTCCATTCTCCTTATATCGAAAATTAAAAATATTTATATTGCTTATTCATCTCTCATTTTTATTTAATAAATCTTTTTATATATATTTCTATTTGCTAAATCCCTATTTCTATAACTATAATATTAAGAATTATAAGGAGTAACTCCTTAATCAATATTTTTGTTTATTTGTTATACTAAATATTAAATCCTCTAAATCAATAAAGATTGCTTGCTTGAAGGTAAAAATATTATCACATAATTTAAAGGATATTTTCTTGATAAATTTACTATGTAACCAAATTTATCATTTAAATCTTTTTTTATTTGCATAAACTGCTTTTTTGAAAAGATAAATAATCCCTAATATTACCTTTTCAAATTTTCATATTCCTAATTACTTAATAAATCCAGATATGGTCCATAATTCTCATCTAGATCATTTGATTGCATCAAAAAATCATAAATAAATTCATGTTTTGCCTTTGTTACCGCATCCTAAACAGCACATTAAACTCTGTGTAAATCTACTCCTTCTAAAAATGCTCTGCTTCCTCTAAACTTTATAAATGTTTCATATCTCCTTCTTAAATCTACAAAGTATCTTAAGTGGTACATCCACATAATATGTTCAGCATCTAGATCTAACTCAACTTCGAAGCCCTTCATTTAATATAAAAATTATCATTTTATTTTTTATATTTTCCTGATAATATTTATATTATCATTTTCTCTGGTTATAATCTCTACAGAAATAGAAATAAAGATAAATAGCTTGGAAAGATTTATTTTCTTAAAATTTCATACCTGCTTCCAAGTTACCCCTCTACAATTACATAATTGTTATAGTATATTTTATTGATAATTAGAAATAAAAATTAAACTAAATAACTCTTTATTCTTCTCTAACAGATTTACATAACTATGGTATTATTTTATTTGAAATAGCTGAAATTCAAAATATTACATTCTCTGTATCGTTACTGTAATTTCGAATCCATACAGTAATAAATGCTCCTTAAGATAAATCAATTATTTTTATTATTTTCGGTTAATCTATCTTGAAAATCAAAAATAAATTTAAAATCTGAATTAAATAAACAAATTTCAATAATCTCTGAAACACCATGGATTCTATTCTCTATTTCCTAATTCAATTATCGCTTCATAATACATGAATAAATTCTAATTTACTTAATATTCTTCTAAATTCAACTAAATATCCATCACCTTGTTAAGTAATTTCTTATTAAATTTAAAATTGATATAAAAAAAATTTAATTACTTAACATTAGATTTATTTATTTAAAATTCTGCAATTTAATAGTTCTGAAGATTTCTCTTCATCTTGCAGTTATTAAGAATATTAGAAGTTATAATTATTCTGAAGGTATTCATTAGTTGTTAATTTTACAACTTACAAAGAAGCATCCACCTCATTAGTTACTTTTTCACGATATTTAGCCTATTCAGATATCACTACATTTTTGATTTCTAATTATAATATTTCCATGCACGTGTATTTTTAATATAGTTTGACTAATGTTTTTTTTAATCAGAGGAAGATAATTGTCTTGTTGCAAAGTTTCATTAGCAAAAATTGCATTTTTTTTTGGTATGAATAATAAGATTCCTTTTAATCTGATAGAGTTTAGAAATGAATATTATCATTATATAATTCCTACTAGTATTCATAATTTGCAAAATTTTAAGGTCGTTAGATAGATTACTACTCAAATTATTTTTAATCATGGTAAGCAAATTGATCCTTATAGTTACTTTTAGATTTATTTTAGAAAAGTAAATATTATTATTAATTAAACTTAGGGTTTCTCAAGAATCTAGTGTTTGAGCTTTCTTAATAATAAAACTATTGTGAAGTTTTCTATACTAAGTCTAATCTATACTTTTATTTGAGCTTTCTAACAATTTAAATTACTTTATCAGTTATTTCACCATATAAAAATCCTCTCCAAATATAAATAATTCATCAGAACTTATAAATATCAAAGAAAAATATGCTAAATCTCAAATTTAGAATTTCATTCAAATTTGTATCAAACTCTTAATCTAGTTTTTTTTGATTCATGTATCATATCTTCATATATATGTATCTTATTTTCTGCATTGGTTCTGATCTAATCATTTAACTCTTCTTACAAATAATAGAGATAGTTTGAACAAAATTTAATTTCTAAATAAGCTAAAAGCCAGAATTGTTTTTTATCAAATTATTCTCTAAAATTTCCAATATTTCATCCACAGAATTTATACTATTTGCTTAAATCACCAGGAAGAATTGATTTGAGATTTATTTCAGTTCTATCTTTAATTAAAATTAGTCCATAATTAAAAGCACATCTAAAATAAAATATGCAATGAAACAATCTCTAGAGCTGCTATTTTATATATTTATCGAATTTAAAATATTCTTATTTACATTGATTATATTAATTACTACTCTTTTTAAAAATCTATTATTATATATATAACATATTTCTCCTAAAAAACTAAGTTATAATAAAATAATTAAGAAGATTAGGGAAATTTAAATAATATCCATTTTATTTAATAAGAGATTAGAATGCATGAATCCATATTCTGTTGTTATTTAGCTTATTTCTCTATATTCTGGTTAATAAAATAATTGATGAAAAAGTTTGATTTATTCATTATTCATAAATTCATTTATTTGCATGAAATAATCATCATGAATTTTCTCTTTAATTCTTTAAGCTGCATCATCATAAATAAAACACATACCTAATAACATAATGAAATGGTTTTAGAGTAATAATTGATTCCATTTTTATGGAGTAATTTCTTTTTAGAAACCCTGATTGCTTAATTCAGAATAACTTCAAGGGTTTCTAAAAAAAGTTCAAAATGATTATTTGAATTTTTTTTAATTCATTGTAAAAAAATATTTGTAATACTTAAACATCAAGTAGAAGAAACTAGAGATGAAGAAAAATTTAAATTATGACTGATCATTTATGTAATTATGTGTTGCTGATACATTAGAGAGAAAAAAGAAATGATTTGTTAAAATGGATTGTTTGAAGTAATTAGTATGATTATTATTTAATAAATATATATTTATAATGAAAGTAATATAATATAACAATGGATTGTATTATGGTTAACTTGATTACTTTTATAAAAAGATTGGATTGGGTGTTTATGTTTATGATGATTCTTGCCTTTATTATGGATAATGGAAAAATGATTTATACAATGGAGAAGGTTTAATTATATTTCCATTTGGTGGAATTTTAAAGGCAACATTTAAGAACCACTCAATTGAAGGAATAGGAATATTAATAACAAACAATGAAGTAATGATAGGAGAATATCAAAATTCAGTATTAATAAATAAAGCGTTGTTGTTTAATGGCAAATAATGGAAATTGAGATCATTTTTCAAAAATGGCTAATATGAAGATTAGGATTGTTAACCTAGTAAAGAATAAAAATTATTCTCAGAATTCATCAAATAATATCCCTAGCTATATAAAAGCAAACTTTTATTGTCTTTGGTAGGATTTATCATACATGAAAATTAAATGTATATAGGTGAGTTTAAGAATAATAAACTTGATGGTTTAGGTAGAATCTTAGACTTTGATAAACGAGTGTTAGAAGATGGTTATTATAAGAATGGATTACTGTAGAAAGGATATAGATATTATGTTGAAAACAATTCATTTGAATAGGTTTAACTTGTTTATGAATAAGGATAATTTGACTATAAGATTACAATGTAAGGAGCAGATTTTCCTGGTGAATTAATTTAGAAATAAAGAGCTTTAATACATCTAACATCTAAACAATATATAAGTAAATCATAAGAAATACATTACTTTCACAATAGATTTCAAAAATGTAATAGCTAAATGAAATAATTATTAAAAATTACATTAAATCAATTTATTTTAGATGAAGATGTATCAAATGAAGGGGAAACAAACAAACCAATAGAACATGTGAGGAAAGCTTCTTTTCATAATGAGAAGAATAAATAATTGGATGAATAAATCACAACAAGAACTTCTTCATTTCATGAAAAAAGTAGATAATATGAATTAGATATGTGTAAAATTGAATTTGAAAATACTTTAAAGCCTATACCTATAAATGTTAAATAAAAATAAAGAAAAAGGATTTTTGATAACTATAATTTTTGACTTAGAATACTATCATATCACATGTACTAATTTAATTTTTTAATATTTAAGAATATTGAATTTCTCATATAATTAACGAAATCATTTTATACTCATTATTATACTTCAAATCCTCTTATTAAATCTCCAGAAGTATCTAATTTCACACTGGATCTTGCTATTTCTAACTTTTCCTATAAATATTTGGTTATAGGTCCAATCTCACCATTTCCAATGTTTTAATCATTAACACTTAAAATAGGAATAATCTAATTATATTATTCAGATTATTTACATGATCATTACTTAAATGAAATAATTCTACTATTTCATCAATATTTTTAATGTTTAATTCAATTTCTTTTACTTCTTTAACAACATTTTTTGGTAATAAATCGTTATCTACAATTTTCAAAGCTTTATTTAAAGTATTTCCTCTTATAGTTTTGCTCAAAGGTGGATAACCGAATGTATTGTCTTTAGTTAAGAAAGCAACATTTGAAATGGCACCTTCTAATAAATTACCTTGAGGATCAATCTTAATTCCAAAATATCCTCCTCTCACTTTTGAATAGTCTGCCATTGTAGCTAATTCTAAATAGTTGACTGTTTTGGCATTTGAAAAATAATTCGGCTGAGTCCACATATCTAAATGAATATATTCTTTAACTCCTTTATCTGAATCATCATTAACATTTCCATTAATATATAAAGCAGCATAAACTATTGATTTCTTATTCTAAAGATTAAATTTTAATTACACATCCATAAATATCAAAATCTCCAATTCCAGTGGAGACCCAAATTTTCAGAACTAAAATTTAATCTTATATATTTGGATGATTCTCTCTCTCCAAAACTTTATAAGCTAAAAAGGCCATTTCATGTATTTTATCTATAATTAATAAAACTATAACCTTTGATTTATTCTTTTGTAAGATCAATCTTTAATCCTATAATTTCAGCAGATCTAAATAGTCTATTCATATGAAAATCGAGTGAACTGATTCTATAGTTTTTAACATTGCCAGTTTCCATAGCACCATGTGCTCTATTTGCAAGTCTATCATCTATTGGGAAAACCATTAGATCTTAATCATTGCCTTTAAATATACTTAGAAATTTTACCTTCTATTAGCATATCCAAATGGGAATTATACATTGCAATAACCCGAGATTATCGATTCTGAGCACAATTTTATAAATATTTAAGTATGTCATCTCTTGTTGCTACCTTTGTTTTTAATTAATCCATATATTTTTTATAAAATAAAATATTATAATTAACTTACAAAAATTGTTTGAATTTAATTGATAAGTGTCAAAATTAAGAATGAAAGATGAATAGAACTTAAACATACAAATGTAATATGAAAACATATAATTTATTGAATAATTATTAATTAATTATGGAATATCAAAAAATTACTGCAACATTAAATTCTGAGTTAAAACAGAAGTATCAAGACATTGAGGAAATGCAAATTCTAAAAGAAAATTTAAGAAAATTCAAATGTAAACATTAAACTTATATTACATAGTGGATGCAAATCTTAAATAAATTAAGTAAGAAAAGGTCACAAAGCTTTGTGAGAAAATAAAAGATGCTGACTCTAATCGAACAACAAAGAAAAAATATGAAAGTGTATTGAAAGAAATAAGAGAATGTGATTTATCAAAGTATTAATAGGTTATAAAATTATAGATCATTATAAGAAATCGCAAATACTATAATTGACTGTTAATTACATTAATCTAATGTTAAATTTTTTGTAGAATTATGCACAGTATTAAATAGTTATGAAGAATTTACTAATATACTTTTATAAACAGCTTTAAAACATATTAAATTATTGGAAAAAAAAGGAGGAAATTATGAGAATGAAGATAAAAGAGCTTAAAAAAGAAAAAATCTTTTGAGACTATTTGGAGAATTACATTAATTAATAATTTAAAATGATTAATTTGCTGAAATTTTGAGAATGCTTCTTCCAACAGGTTAACCTTTAGATTATTTACTAATAAATATATAAGTGATGACTAATTTTATGAATCATTTTGGATATGAATATTTTGGATATCACAAATATGAAACCAGAAAAGATTTAATTGATAATCCAGATTTAGAAAAAATATTTAGAGATAAAAAACATAACAAGACTATTAAAACCATATTAAACGAATATATTACATATATTGAAAAAATGCTGATTGATTTATACAATCAAATACAGAAATTAACTGAAAATCAGAGTGATTAATCAGACAATTAAAAAATCAAAGAATTAAAAGATAATTTTATAAAATTAAAAGACAATTATAGAATCATTAAAGATTGTGTTGGTGATTTTAATCCATAAAATACTGATTAAGATAATGAAATTTTAAATTTAAATGGTAGAGACTTTTAATAAACAAACAGTGATGACACTGATTGTTTTTTAGAAGATGAAAGAAAATTATATTGTTAATTAATTACTATAAATAATCCACCTGATTCAAATTAAGTAACACTTTAACAAAATCAGAAGTAAAAAGATTGTTCATCAATAGAAATTGTTGATTAGATGGCATTGGAATTTGTTAATACAAAATAGAATAGAAAAAAACTTTTAGAAGAATTGCAAAATTTTAAATAAAATTATACAATTGTTATTCCTTATTAATGTCGCTTATTTGCAACTTTATGCAAATATTACAAAGAATTTGAAGAGGAAGTTATTAAATCATTTCTAGAATAATACAGATAAATCAAATCTAGTGATTACATAGAAAGAAAAAGTAGATATCTTAGATATTTATGTGAATTAACAAAATTCAAAATTTTGAAATAAGATATAATATTAGACATTTTAGCTTAATTACTTGAAGATTTGATTGGTTAAAATGTAGAATTAATAGCTTTAATATTAAATAATTGTGGACGATTTTTAAAATACTCTGGAGAATCATGCAAGAAATTTGAATATTTACTCACTTAGTTAGATAAATAGAGAAAATTAAAGCCATTAGGTTAAAACCATGATAGTATATTCACTTAAGCACTATTGAGTTTTGATAGATAAGCTAAACCAAAAAAAGAAAAAACATAATTACAAAAGTTCATAAAGTTTATCATTTTTGATTAATTAGATAATTTTAATAGTGCCTTTGAAAGTATGGAAAAACTTCCTTTAAATGATTAAAATTGTAAACAATATTTGATTAAATAATTATTTAAAATAAGCATAAAAGGAAGATACTCATCATTAAGTTTAGTAGCATGTCTTTTAGCAGCCCTAAAAGAAAAATATCCTGATATTACAGGTTAAGTAGTAGATTGCTTATTAGATGAAATTTTATGTGGTTTAGAAGATAATAATATCAATAAAAGGTAGAGAAGAATAACAATAACAAAAATGATTGGAGAATTATATACTTACAATATTATAGACAAAGAGTTACTATTCAAGCTTCTTTATTTGATTATAGAATTCGGACATGCTTCTGATATCTCTTAAACTGAATAAGACTTAATAGATCCTCCTGAAGATTCTTTTAGAATCAATTAAGTTATTGGTTTAGTAGAATCTGTTAGAGAATATCATAAATAATTGAAAAGTGATTTATTAAAGTTCTTGGTTTAATTTTAAAGATATGTTCTATCAAAACGATATCTACCGTAGATTGTTGAATTCTCATTACTCGATTTGTATGAAATTATAGATCCAAGGCTTGCAAGAATTAAGACTATTAATCAAGCTGAGCAAATATTTTAATCTAATAATATTGAAGAAGCATTATCGAGACTTCCAGATTAAAATGCTTAATTATAAGTTATTGACAAGAAACTTATAGAAGATTAAAAAGAAATAGAATTATAAATTAAGTTAGAATAAGAATTAGATTTACAATACTAATAATAAATGAAGGTAGTTTTATAAATCTAATTAGGAATCATAAATGGAAAATCAAATCAAAAAAAATTTTAACTAAAATAAAAAACATGTATAAATTAAGGGTGCAGGTGATGTAAAAGTGATAACAAAAGTAGAAGTTTAGAATAATAAAAAAGTAGATATTAATTAATTATTTAGATCAATTAAGTACCAAATAAATATGTTGGATTTTCTTAATGAAGTGCGATATTATTGTATGAATGAATGTTTCTTTAATGATTATGATGTGATGTACAAATTATACCAAAATTTCAAAATCTTATATAGTTTGTAAATAAGTGTTTTACTATTTTTGTAAACACTAAGTTTTCAATATCTGTGTCTTTATAACTATCATCATTTTTTGAAGAAAATTGAGATAAGAGTCTAGTTATTTCTTGACTTAAATGCTATAATCTTACTCTTATAGTGAATCTTTATCGAAGTTTCTTAAACTTCAAATACATCAGAATGACTAATACTGCAATATATTAGATATAACTAATACCTATCACAATTAATGGAAACAACTTTAACAAATTCTGTTAAATCCATTTTAAATATTCTTAAATGACACGATTGTAAGATTAGCTTATCTGATTTTTTTTTTCCAATCTATATTGATAGTTCTTTAATCTAAGTTAATAATTTTATTCATTTTCATATTATTATTAGATGATTGTTTCTAACAGTACATTCACTTTGAACTAATCTATATAGATTTAAATAGGTATTCTGCAAATAGGGCATGAATTGAAATTTTGATAAAAGTATTTGTCACATAAACAAGGTTTACAGAATGAATGACCACATGCAAGAGTCACTGGATAAAGTAGAGTTTATAAGCATATTGGACAATTCAATAGTTGTTACATATTTATATATAATAAGTACCTTTATAATGTGTAATAAAAATTTAAAAAGAGATGATTGATGCATAGTAATTAGATATTGGTATGAATAGAAATAAGCATAAAAAATCATGAAATATTTACACGTTTAATTTTGCGTATTTTTGGTTTAATAAATTTTCCAACTAATCCATCGGATTTCTTTTTATGTAAAGAGCGTTGTTGCCAAGTACTTTTACTTAATTTGACAGGACGATTGCCAACATATTTACCATTCATTTCTTTGAATGCTTTTAAATAATCATTTGAGTTTAAGAATGAAACAAAACCATAACCTCTAGTTTTCATGGTACGTTTATCTCTAATAACACGAGATCTTGCAAAGGAAGGATATTTTCTAAAAGCATTAGCCAAAACTTCATCGCTCACTTCATTTCCAAGATTTCCACAGAACAATCGATAATCTCCTTCTGGCCAATCTGCAAGTGTAGAATCTTCCCAAATGTCTCCTGCACATTTTCTTAATATTTTCATCTTTCTCTTTCTCTTTTATTATTATTATTGTTATTGCTATTATTACGTTTGTTATGGTTATTATTCAATTTGCTTCTACTAAGATTACTCAACTAGATAATAGATATAGAAATAGTACCTTTCATTTATTCTTCAACTTTTTTAATTTGCTCTTGGTTGATTTCAGGCTTCTTTTAATCATAGAGTTTGTTAAGCAAGGAGAGTGCATTTAAGAGTTTGGACATATTTATAATTTATATTAATAATGCAAGTTCATACTGATAAAAGTCCTGTAATTCGAACTACAAAATCAAGAGTGGCAGTTTCCCCTAATTCTATAAAGTCAATTCCAATTACACATAAAGTAATCAATCGTATAATGGTTCCAATATACTTAAGAGATCAATAATAATAATAACAACAACAACCATAAAATCCAGATGTGATTAGATTGTAATAGGAATTAGAGATGTGGATTCAAAGATATCGAGAATTAGAATAAATGTATTAAGGACATAAGAATCATTTAGTTATTGTATATAAAATAATTATGAATAGATTACATAATATTAAGAGCGTATTGATATGTTAGTTTAAGAGAATCATCAATTATCTCTCATTTTAGAATCACGTATTTAAGAAGTGTAATAATGGGAAAGAAGTTACTAAGAGTTACAATAACAATTACAATATACTCACACAAATAGAGAATCTGAATTTCAAATTCAAATTAATTAATACTCTAATGTAATTACAAATTATGAAAAGAATATTAATGAATTGAAAACCACTCTCCAATTAAATCAATAAGAAGGCTAATAATGGAGAGAGCGTTGTGAGTATTTATAAAAGGAATAAGAAAAATTGAGACTCTATTATGAAAATCAACGTCAATAGGATGCTGAAATGCTTATGCAAAGTGCAGATCAACAACGTTAATAAAATGAAAATGAGGTTTATAAACTTAGAAGTTAATTGGATAGCAGAATGAAAGAATTAGAATAATTTAAGTAATAAAATCATCAATTAGAATAAACTTTGATTGAAGTTGGATCAAGTTAATAAAATTATGAAACTAAATTATTACTATTAACATAAGAAATTGAAAATAGTAATAATGTATTCTAGAAAAAAGTGTAATAATTTGAATAAACAAAAAAAAGAAATTAAGAATTAGAATAAGAAAATCAGATCTTGAGAGAATAATATGATCAATTTGCTCAATAATTAGATTTCTATAGGTAAAAATATGAGCAAGAAGTTTTGAATTAAAGAAAACAGGAAAATTCGAAGTTGGATAGAGAACGAACATTATCAGAAGAAATGAAAAGAATTTAATAATAAATTGAAGAGAGAGATAGAAGAATTAAATAATTAGAAGTTTAAATATAAGCCAATTCTTAATACTAATAATAATTGATATAATTAGAAGATAAATGCTAAGTTTATTAATAAGAAATTGAAAGATTAAATGGTTAAGTTAGATTGAAGGAATAATAGATCTAATAGATTTAATTACATAATGAATAAGTTTAATAAAAACATTACAAAAATGAAAACACTTTAATAAAAATTCAAAATGATTATCAACAATTGATTATACAATAAACTACATATTAAAATAATTTAGAATAATTGTAAAAAGTAAAATTGTAATTAGAAGAGAGAGTTGTATTATTAGGAAGTGAGATTGAGAGATTGAATGATATTTAAAGATAATTGATAAATGAACTTGAATAGAATGTAAGAACAAGAAGGAATGAGAATGAAACTCTAAATACAGAAAGATAGAAATACTCAATCCTTATTGAATAATAATCTAGAGAATTATCAGAATATAAATTAAAACTTAATTAAATTGAGTTAATTAGAAGTTAATCTGAATAACTTAAATCTGATAATGATAGATTAAATTAATTATTAAGACATTTATAGAATGAAAATGAATAATGGAGATCTAATTATAATAAATTGGAGGAATAATTATAATAAGAATATGAAACAAAAATTATTATGTTATCATAAGAAATAGAAAGATTGTCTATTCTCATTAATGAGAGAAGTACTGAAATGGAAACTAATAGAAGGAAAGTTACTATTTTGGAAGAAGAATTAAATAAGAAAAGATATAGTTAAGATGAAAAATTGGCTATGCTCACAAGTGAAATAGAAAGACTCAATCTTTTAAATCTCTCTTATTCAGAATAAATTGAATTACTCAAAACTAAATTAATTAAACAAGATTCATAGGATTTACTCTTATTAAAAGAAAAAAACTTATATTTAAATTAGGAAATAGAACGCTTATAAAATATAGTAGAAGATCTTACTAAAGAATTAGAAATTTATAGGTATCTTATTTTTATATATTTTCAGACTTAAATATGCTGATTAATTTGGAGTAGGATCAAAGTATGAAGAATTGCTTCTCTATTTATCATTATATAAAGTAGAAATTGAAAGTTTAAGAGCTTAATTGACTGATAAAGAAAAAGAAGTTAATGATATGCGCAGATCATAATTGGCACCATACAGAAGATGATATTATTTGAATTCTATTTTAAATAATTAATTTTAACAATTAAAATTGATATCACTATTGGATTTCATAATTTTTATATTGTTGCAACATACTCCATAATTTATCTCTTGAAACTACTCCTTATTCATCACTTCCGATTTAATTAATCATAATATCAATATCCTTATCATTGAATTACATTCCTATTCATATTTACATCATATATACCCAGTATCTCACATTATTTTTTTAATTCCTATTTGCTAATCTTTTTTGAATTACTTGAATCAATTATTTAAAATAACATCTCAAAATTTTCATAAACATCAGGATCAAAATTAAAGCATTACGCAAATTGAATTAAATTCAAATTTTCATTTTTTTTCATATTCAATTTCTTTGTTAACATTTAGCAGTTTTTTTCCAATCCAGCTTCTTATAATAATTACAAAAACTCTTTCACATTCAATAAATTTGTTTAAGCAGATTTAAATTCATTAAACATATCAACTATTTCTTGAGGATGCTATTGCATTTATTTTATAATTTTTAAACAAAATAATATTTAATAATAATATTTGATGATCAATATATGCTATATCCTTCTTCATTCTTTCGAGGCTCAGCATCTTAAATCTATTTTCTTAATGCTTAAATTTCTTATTTATTCTATGCAATCTTCTGCTTCATTCCTAATAATTGTCACTCACTTAAACCTTATTGAGATTATCTTGCATCAGGTCCTATTGATTCTTTCTATAATTTAATCTATTACTATAAATCCTTTATTTTCTAAATTAAAAGATTTCTTTTCTTCTCCTAAAAATTTATCTATTCTTTTTTCTTTTTCAATTCCTCTTCCTTGTTTATCACCTAAACTTTAGATTATTATAAATTTAATCATTACTCTTCAGAGTCTACTTATATCTTTGAATATTTTGAAAATAGATTCTCTATCATTTTTTTATAATTTCGTCTTAAGCTCTCTACAAATGCATTACATTATTAAAATTAGTAGTTTTACTTTCATAATTAATCTATCATATTATTAAATGTTTAAGAGAATGAATCAATATCTTTATAATTCATTTTATTAATATTTTTTGTCAAAACATTATCATTATCACATAAGCTTGTCTCTACACTAAATTAATAAGCTTATTTTTCATCAATTCAAGAACTTTTTACAATTTTTTCTTATATTGTTGATATTATCTATTTTATTTATTTAAAAAGCAAGTTGGAAATATTTTTTACAAAAAACATCTTTAAAATCTCTAAATTATCTTGTAAATTTTTATTTCATCAAATTTTTAATTTTCTTTCATTCATTTATCAACTGATTGGACAAATGATTTAAGACTTTAATTATAGATATCGTTAACAATCTATAAAATAATAACTTTACAAGTGGTTTTGATAACATGTATATCCCATTATTTCCAATTTAGATTGACTATTTGTATTGGCAATTTCGTTAAGTAATGAACTTTTACCTGATTTATTTTACCCCATAATTGCAACCAAAATAATGGAATAGCGATCATTACTAAGAATATTAATGCAACTCTATAATTCCATTTTTTTAGACGATAATCTCGCAAATATCTTAACCTGAATCGCTTCGAGGAGACAATCCACCAGATGGTTATATATATGGGTCATCTTTTCCACTATCATTACCACCAGAAAAATATTCTATGAAATTATAATCTTTTAATTTTGTATCGTTGTTATTTTATTGAAATGACTTATCAGTTTATTATTTTCCAGATTTTTGTGATTGTTAAATATAAAGATTATGTTTTGGTTGATACGATTATTTTTTTTACTAATTTCTTGAATCGATTCTTTTTTTAGAAGTATAATTTGGATTGGCTTGATTTTTAGATGACAAATAGAGAGATCGAGTTGCCCTATTTTGATTTTAACTTAACTCTCTTTAGGGTTTTCTGATCCTTGAAAATCGTCTTCGAAACCATATTTGTTTTAATGTAAGGGATTGATTATATAATTACAGATCGATTGCATTGAAATACGTTTTTAATTTATAAATGAAATATTATAAAGAGGGGCAATTACTTCGATATATTGGTACATGGATTCCATTGACAATTCTTGTACTAATAGTGCTATACTTTTATGTAGTTTATATGGAGGTATGTGGTGCATATTCATGTTAAAGACTTATTTGATGCCACTTATAAAATCAGAGTATGTTTCTAGACCATTAATGGAGATTAATACATACTTGATTCAATTAGTACACATCAATGACTATGTTTTCAGCAATCAAATAATGGGAATAACGATATCATTACATGTCATTCTAATATTATTCACAATTACATTAGTAAGAGTAGTTGTTACTATTCCTGGTCATGTACCTGAAGAATGGTTAAATAAAATACAGAATGAGATTCTTTAAATAATTGTAAATGAAGAAAAAATGATCAATCATAATAAGAAAGGATCTTAAACATCAACATCTTTTTCATCAGAGATAGATGATGGATAGCGTATCAATTTTAATGAGAAAGTCAAAAATGAACTCATAGATAAATAAGGGAGAAGACATTGCAAAAATTGCAACGCTTTTAAACCAAAACGTTGTCATCATTGCAGACAATGTAAAACCTGTTGGCTAAAAATGGATCATCATTGCTAATGGTTAAATAACTGTATTGGTTATGGTAATTATAAACTTTTCATTAATTTGCTTGGTTATGCATGTATTCATTAAATAGATATGCATAGGGTTTTTGATTACATTTATTATGATTACCTACAGTCGCTGTTATTATGACACTATGAATTCATATTCCACTGATGCCAAGTTGTTCTTAGTGTCTTTTACATTTCTATATTGTTGTTTCCTATGGATCCTTTTAACTGCTTTCACTCTCTTTCATTTATGGTATTATCATCAATAATACTGAGATTGTTAGGGCAATCAAACAAAACATCACAACCCTTGAGTACTGTGAGAGTAAACCAAGAGAACAAATTTAAAAAGGAATCTGGAATAACATATTCGAAGTTTTCGGCAAAAACCCACTTGTTTGGTTTTTACCTATTCAACCAGATACCAAACCAATATTAGATTGAAATGAATATTATAAATATTAATGTTCAATAAAGATTATTTGTCCAAAATACTCTACTTTCAACGACTAAAAAATATTACATCTGAAAAAGATTATGAACCCATACTAATGAGCTTCATCTAATAAGCTAAACTTCATTATTTGCCCAGAGATAGATTTGTGTTTAAATACAAGTTAAAAATTGATTATTTTCTGATTCTCCTTAAAGGCAGATGTTTAAAATTAATACCGAAGCCTCTTGATTAAATTACTTAAGAGATAAAGGATTTAGAATTGAAATATCCTGGTATATAGCGACTTCCATAAAATTTTTATTTAAATCCAACAACTAAAACTCTTTACTATAAGGGTAAAGAAAATTATCCGAAAGAGAATCTAATAATCCTATAAGATTAGTTAAATCAATTGAATATTCAATCATTCTAAATGTTAAGTTTGATGGCACATCTCATTGAAGGACATGTAGTTCGATTTCAAAGCGGTCACATTATTGATGAGAATGATGCCCTTGTAGAATCTATAACAAAAAATGCTTAATGTACAATCATTACGTTAGATAATTGTGAGTTTCTACAATTATAAGTTCAATAATATTTAGAAATCATTGAAACCTCAAAAAGAAGAAAGAATGAAAAAATTGAATATTTAATGTGTCGAGCATTTTAAGATGGAATTAAATATCCTGATTTTAAGAGAGTTCTTCAAGAATTAATCAATTCTTCAGAAAGATTAAAACTATGTAATCACCAAAATCTGTATACTTTTGAAATGTAATCTCAATATGTGTATTTAATATTAAAAGGAGAATTTTATGTTTCTTATAGCAGTTATAATAATAATTTTGAAGTTTAATTTAGTGGAAGTGATACTCAATATGATAGATTCAAGAAAACATTAAGACATGATTAAAAACAAAGTAAACAATTAGTTCGTTATCCTATTCAAATTAATGAAAGCACTTTTGATCTTTTGAAACAATAAAATAAATTATCTTAGAGAGAATATATATTATTAAAATTAGGACCAGGATAATTATTAGGTGAGGAGGATTTTAATCATGATTGTTTCAATAATGTTTATCATTCATTTAATTGTTAATGTGTTAGTGCAAAAGGAAGTGTTCTAGCAATAAAAAAAGTTGATGTCTATCGGATATGTATAGTTAATGATTGGTTTGCAAAGCTTTTTCATAAGAGATGTGAAATGAAACGAAAATGGCTATAAGAAAGATTTGAAAACCATTTTAATAAAGATATATAACATGAAATAATGAAAAAGATATAACCTGAAAAAACTTAAAGAGTAGATGATTCTTTATTCTTAAGATTAAAATTTTTAGATGAAGAAGCTACAAAATACAAAACAACTAAAATATAAAAAACCCAGATATCTCCAGAAAGAGATCTTACTACTCGTTGTAATCAAAGAAAATTAGCACTAAAAAAATTAATAGAACATAATAGAAAATCTAATCCTAATAATGATCCTAATTGTATTGGAATGATCTAGTATCTAATTAAACTTGATCGACATAAATAGATGTTACTACAACATTCTATAAGATTAGCATTAGGATCATAGATGACTAAATAAAGAAATGTTTCCCAGCATACTTAAGCTAATGATCAATCAATTAGTAAATCTAAAATATCCCCTCAAAGGACATATTCGTATAGATTAGGAAGAAGCAATTCAATGATTAGTAGTGTTATTAATTATAAAAAATGAACTATTAAATTTTCTTGAGAATTCGAAATTATGAATACATAAAACCTATATTCAAAGTTGAAGAGTTTCAAATCACTCTAAAGGTAACTAAGTAAATTGAAAAGTTCATCTTTGATAATATTTATCAAGATGTCACAACAGATGATATTGTTAAAGAAATAGGGTTGGAATAATTAAATAAAGTGATCATAATTTATGGATAAACTGGAAGTGGAAAATCAGGTACTTTATTTGGAAATTACCAATATCCTGGAATATGCCTTTGATTATTAAAAAATTATTAGTTGATAAAAATCAACTTAAAATTAACAATAAATTAATTGGATTTGATATTTAAAGCAATTATGTAATAGATGATATGACATAAATAAACATTTTTGATATGGAAACAGTTTTGGAATATTTATCAGCATTTTATAAATAAAAGCGTAAATAACATTTGATTATACATTAAAAAACTAAATTAAATTTTAGATTTAGCAGGACCAGAAAGATAAACTAAGGATCTTTCTGAACCATAAACAATATTAAGAAGCCATGTGAGCTACATAAGAATTATAAGTCTTGAGAAAATGCTTAAATTCTTTTTAAGGTAAAATACAATCATTAAAAGATTCTAAACTCACTCAATAATTACGATTTAATCTTAATACTTAAACCATTTCAATTGGCACTATCTATCCTCCAAATTCAATAATGAAACACTATCTATATTGCAATATATTTAATTTCCTAGAAAAGCTTATGGAAGAACATAAGAATCTCAAAAATATAATCTTTGTAAAAATAAGTTAAGTAATTTGAATATGAAAACAAAGACTTAATAGTTAAATTTAAAGACTCAAATAAGAATAGAATAACAAAGTGAAAACATTAAAATACAGTTTATGTATTGAATTTGAATTAGCAAAGAAATTCAATAATATAAAATATAATAAGAAGCACTAATTGCTAATTAAAATTTACAAATTAAATTTTATTAAATATTAGACAATACCTTTTAATGTCAATTTAAACAGTATATTTAAATATATTTTAGTTTAAATCATTTTCTTGAGAGAAAAAATCATTTGAGATTCAAAATAAAAAATCACCGGTGGAGAAAAATCTTTTCTTTTAACACCTTTTAATAGAGTTTAAAGATTTAAAACATCTTTTAAGATAAAACTATCATTGTTAATTCAAGTAATATTGAACTATTCTATTTAATATTCATGAGACGGATATACCTGAATTGAGAGCTTTTATTGTAAAATTAAAGGAATTACTTAAAAAGGAATAAAATGAAAATAAAATCAAATCAGAAAATAAAAATTAGCAGAACTCAAAAAAGGTATTTTGTGATGTAATATTTTTAGATAGAGAAGAAATGCAAGCTAAATATTATGTAGAAAGTAAAAAATACAATTTTTAAAGAGTAACAATTTAATCTTAAAACAGGTTTCTTACTAAATTACGACAACCTAGTTCACTCTTAGAAAAATAGTCTTGATGATTTTTATAAAATTAAGGTATAAACTTTAATAAGAAATTTTTCGTTTTTTTTTGAGTTGATTCTTAAAATTAAAATGTCTTAAAGGTTATAGATATAATTTTATTAAAAATGTGTTTCTTTATAAAAAATCTAAAGGAGATTAATTGTCGTACAATGCATAAAATTATAGTTGATTTTGACAAAAAAAAAATTTAAGTCATATGAATCAAATAATTTAGTTATGACAACATAATATATATAATTTATCATTAATGAATTTTATCTCTGCATGTAGGACATTCTGCCTTTAGTTACAACCATTGTTTGATACATTCTTAATGGAAAAAGTGATTGCATTTAAGAATTTTGATAACTTTTTATTCATTTAAGTCTAAGAGACAAATTGCACAAGTTCTACAAACTATTCAAAATATTTCTTACTCTTTATGTTCTAGTTCATCAACACCAATTAATATTGGAATATCATCGATCCAATTTTTGATTTTTCTAGGTTTCATATTCTTCAATTTTTATTAGAAACCTGGTGGAAGATAAATAAAATTGAAATTTAGATAAACATTATACATGAACCTAAAAATGTATTTAATTTTTAATTCTTACATAGGATGCCAAAGGAATAAAGGGAATTAAGTCTATGACTTATAAATCCTCTTTTTAATTTCTAAAATCTTATCATATTAACTATTGTTTTATTCATTCTTTCTTCTATTCATTTGATTATTTATTTCTCATTTTTTAGTTGAATTCAAACTAGATTTATTGAAAAATAAAATCTTTTTATTTGAGATACATTTTTCTATTTATAAATTATAATAACAATTATTAATTAAAATGCCAAATATAAAAAATTAATAAAAACAAACCAATAAGAGAAACATTAAAATTTATGGATAGTATTTAATGTGATTTTAAGGGTATTATGCAAGAAAGTTTAATAAAAACTATTTAATTAAATTTATCAGAGTTATTTATGAATTTCATTTGCTAAATCAATTAATTTGGAGAGCAACAAAATTTTTTGATTATCCATATTCTATGATGCTGCTTATTTGTATTATGAAATTTCTTGTTATAGTTATTCAATAGTAGCATCTTTTTTTCTTAATAACTTCTAATTATGAATTAATTCTTTTTAATAATTCTTTTTAATTTTCATCATTTCTCTTTCTTTTTATTTATGAAACTTTTAGATTGTGGCACCAAAATCCTAAACATCTTCATCAGTTTTTTAAATCTTGGATTCATCATTTAAAATAGATCTGTTTTTAAGATCTGAATAAATATTGTCTTTAACTTCTAATTCTTTTTATAAGATGTCAATTTTTTATGATAAGAGCTCTATCTTATTAAAAATAGAATAATTGAATACCTTTTATTCATACTTTTATTAAAGAAGTTTCATTTCTTCTTTATGTTCTTATTCAAATTGTTTGATATCTGAAAGCATTTTCAAAATTACAACAACAAATATAACTTCACAATAAAAATATTTAAAAATAAATAAAATATTATTCATGTTTTAGCAAGCATTCTAATCATAGTTTATTTTCAATTCACTTAATTTAAATAGATAGCTCTTTTTCTTATTCATGAGTTAATATTACATATTATTCATATTTTTATTTTTTTAAGGTTAAGTCAGAAGTTTTGATTTATTGATTTGACTTTTTTATTGATACATGGTCTAAAATTTAATTTTCTATTTTTCTATAATATTGTCAAATTGATAATGAGAGGATAGGAATTTTTGAGGATTTCCAAATTTGTAAGTTTGAAAAATCAATTTGAATTCAACAATCTAATCGATTTACCTATCACTAAGAATTTTAGATTGTTATTATTCAATTATTTATTTATTGTGTAGTTTTATTACTCCACACTCTAACTTTCAAAAGAATTTGTCAAATACTATTGGGAGGTTTTAAATTAAGTGTTTCATAAATGCCTTCATAATCATGAACTTCAATAAATTTTTTCATTTGTCTCTTTTCTTGGCACTATTAGCTTTGATTAAAAAGACTCTTTTCGATAATACTTATGGTTTGCCTACAACTTAAAATACATCAGGATCTGTTGTTTTGACTTTAATAGTAATTCTTTGCTCTAGTTTAACAATGACTATAATTTAATTTCCTTGCTTAGATTAGTGAGTTAAAATACACACTATTTTTATTTTCTTCAAATTCGATCTCTTAATTGTCTATCCCTATTAATTCGATAAATGACATTAAATTAATTAAAAATTTAAATAATGAGTAATCATGAAGACGATTTAGAAGTACAAGAACCTGTTGATCAATAAAAAGAAGAGGAATCATAAAAGAAAGGAGGTAAGTTTATATATATAAATATAATAGGCACTGATAGCAAACATTAATTAAAAGATATTGACTTAGCATCAATATTTGTGAGAAATTTAGATGAAAATACAACAGAAGATGATCTTAAAGAATATTTTAAAGATTGTGGAACTATAGTTAAAGTATCAATAAAATTATATTTTAGGTGACTCTAAGAAGTGATAAGAATACTGGCACTCTTTATTCATATATTCAATTTCAAGAATAAACTTCAGTTGATGATGCATTAGTATTAAGTGAAGGTATAATTAGAGGCAAAAAGATATTGGTATGAATTCAATTTTAAAATAAGGTATTCCAAAAAAGAACAAACTTAAGAAATAGAGGAAGAGGTAATCGAGGTGCCAGAGGATAACGTATTTACAAATTAATATAACATAGCATTTTAATATATTACAAGAGGAAGATATTTGTATGCAGAACCTATTAGAGGAAGAGGAGCTTATCGTGGTGGCAAATGACATATTTTCATAGCCACCTTGTATATTATTACAAAATAAATAATAAAAAAAATAAACAAAAAAAATAACAAAAAAAATAGATGCTTTCTCTTTCTTAGATTTATATTAAAAAAAAAGCATAAAAAAAAATGTTTCAATTAATATCTTTATATCAATATCTAATTTCATAATTAATTCTACTGTTCCAAGGATTTTGACATATTTCTTGAGTGTTACTTGAAATATATTAAATAATATATAAGAAGAATTAAATAACTAAATAAATAATTGATCCTACAAATGCAGCATAGATTAAACTTAAATTAGAATTGTAAATTTTGAAGGAATACTAATGTATTCTATCTAAAGCAATGAGTATTCCTTCTATATTTATACACTAATTTGAGATAAAAGCATCTAAATTATCATTTATTTGCTACAATCCATTCTAATCATATGAAGATTTCTTACTGATGCTAAAACATCGTATAAAAATAATGAAGTATAAATCAATGTTACGATCACAATGATTAATGTCCAAAGATTTACTATTATGGTGATTCTCTTATTTATAAATGATAAATATTTCTATAATAAAACAACTTTTATACATTATTATGAAATTTAATGGTTAAAATTGAAAATAGAATAAGAGTAATACATCCAATAATTAATGGAAGATTATTTCTTCTCATAATCTTTGTAATTCTAAAGCTCTTCTTACTAGAGTCATAAAAGATATCAGAATTTAGATTCTTGCATTAATCAATCTCATTTAATTTAATACCTCTCAAAACTTACAATTAGTATTAATCAGAATTTTATAAATAATCGTCAAAATGAATAAGTTTATCTAATGGAATTTTATTTTCCTTTAATACATCCTTAACAAATGCAGAATCTAATAATTTGGTTATATTATTATAATCACCATATTCATCACAACCCATTTCAGGTAATTTGGATATAGGGTAAAATTATTATGATTTAAATTAAGGTTATTATAGGAAATTTAAACAAGTGGATGATGAAGAAATATTAAAATAGAGCAAAGGAGTTTGTTGATTATCTCTTATTATCTTATATTATATTTTACCAAATTGAATATCTCCTTACTGATGGATTGTTTATAAATCAGTGATTGGACATTCAAATTATTATTTAACACAAATGTATTAACTGCACTCTTTATATAATTTCTAACATTGATTTCCATTTCGCAATTACGCTGTTTTATCATATTTAATGCAATAGATTTTTTATTTCCAAAATGTTAATGTTTATGGTTCTAAACTTTAAACTTATTCACAATTTTAGTTTTATTTATCACAAACTTAACCATTTTGTATTCCTTCCCAAATACCTAAAGTTGCTAATTCAAATTCTGGAGGACATCCCATAATATGATAAGAATATTGAGAATACTCAATAATATCTATTATGGGATACATAGATTAGATTTTATGAGCCTTTTATAATATATTATGGGCTGTCTATGGATATTAAATCTATGGAGTAGTGATATGAATGAATGATATTAAAAATAATATCACAAGTGTATAACACAAAGGAGTGATTAATACAATCCAATCTAAGACCTATAATTAAGAACATTTTACTTTTGTGTTTTATTGTCTAACTTCAATGTCAATAGGTCCAGGATCAATCCTTAAACTACCGTTTGAATGTTATCTTTCAAGCTCTATATTTGGAGGTAATTCTTATAGATTTTTTGAACTTCTTCGACGATAAGGAGCCATGGCTAATTTCATACTATGTAATTATGCTTAATACATTAATTATTATTTATGTAATTATTTTAGAGGTGTCTAGTGGCTAGATTTTCATAAGCCATTCCTAAATTTAAGCCTAAAGAATAGCCATACGTTAAAGACATTTAAATGCCAAAGAGACCTAAACTTGATCCGAAAGACCCTTATGAGAAATATGAACTTGTTAAACCTCGTGAATATGAATTCAGATTAGCTTTAGGTAATATCCAATAATAAATCATATAGATGAAAGACATTCTAAAAATACTTATCCAGGATCTACTTATGTTGCTGTACATAAAGGTGGAATTACATATCATTTATTTGATGCATCAAGATTCCCATATGGCAAAATGTGTTCAAGAATTGCATACTATTTAAGTGGAAAACATAAACCTACCTTTCGTAATAATGAACCTGGCAAAGTTACAGATAAATTTATTATTGTTAATGGTTGCAATATGTATTTGACAGGAAAAAAAATCAATTATAAAGTACTTACCTATCATACAGGTTATGTTGGAAATTTAAGATAAATCAAGTTTCGAGATCTCATTCTATAAAAACCTGAATAATTAGTACTATATTATTTCAAATCTAGGTTGCTTGGACTGTTGCTAAAATGTTACCTAAAACTATCTATAGAATGGAAAAACTTGATCATATTCATTTATTTAGAGGTAGATTTCATACTTTTGATGATGTTTTACCATAATTCTTACCTCATCACACTGATTTTGAATATAGAGGAAGCATTTATAAAGATATGACAGAAGGAGATGATAGAACTCTTGTCTATTCAAGTAAACCGGTTTCTGCAGAAAAAAGTTAATTATCCATTTATTCTTAGTCTAATAGGATCTTGGTGATATTAAATAACAAATTATGGATCCAAGTGAATTTGATAATGATTTAATATTTACACCATTTGTTGAAAGACCTTAAAAAATTAAACTCAATATGACTTAGCATGATTATGATAAATTAATTCGAAGAAGAAAACGATTAATGTAAAGACATAGAAAATATATGCCCATTCCTTACAGAAATAGACTTGAAAAAGCTGATTTCACAAAGAGTTATGTCGTTACATCAGAGAAATAATTAAATAGATTAGGACTCTAGAAAATTAAACCATTAGACGACGATCCAGAATTAGAAGACGAAACAACTAAATTCTGAGAGTATTTTTATTAAAATATATTATTTATAAAAATATATTAGTAAAACAACAAAATTTCCTTTCCTTCTTAAAATATAGTAAAAATACTTAAATATTAATTGAAGTATAGAAGAAACAAATCAGATAATTTGAAATGTTTTATTTAATCTTCATAATAAAATATATATATTTCATAAATTTTGATATAGAAACTTCTTTTTCATAATAGATAAATTTATGTTTATTCATTAATTTAGAGCAAATATTAGATAATAAAGTAGTTAAATATATTTTGGTTAAGATACTTCTATCAATTTATTAATCTATTTATTTTCCTCCCATACTAAGTCTTGAGGTATATTATGTTGAAAATGGTAAAAATTTTTAAAATACATTATTGGTCAAGATTTTTGTTGCAATGTATTTAAATATTCGATCTTCTTTTCTTAGCTTTTATATAATTTTGATAAAAATAAAGTGAAAATTGAAATCACCATCGTCAAACATTTAACTTTAAAAGAAAATAGATACTTGATAGGGACCTTGTTTAACTATTATTAAACTAGATATACTTATCAAATCAATCACCTAATGAATAAGTAATGATTGACACAACTATCAAAGTATTTATTCTTCTCTAAATTAGGATGGCTTTTTTAAATTGTAAAAAGGATTTAAAGTTTATGATAAGTAAATCGTTTAAATTTGCCAAAAAAAGATTCAAACAAAAGTTGATAAAATTCAAAAAGATTAACATTTATTTAAATTGTCTCTCAAAAGGATTATGTCCATAGATTGATTAGAGTAGATTTTGTTAAGAAAAATGTTTATTTACTTTGCTCTTGAATACTTCATATAATTTTTAATTTTTACTCTAGGAGGTCTTTGAGAATTATGGAGTTGCTTTTATTTTTTTGGCTGTAACTATTATGATGATGTGTACTAGAATTGTAATGAAGGGCCATCAGTGTTATTCTATGTTTCTTTAACTATTTCAATAATTTTGTAATTCATTCTATATTATGGAGGAACAATTTTTAGAAAAGTATTAAATATACGTATGTTAGGATCCTTATCCTTAATTTTTCTTAATTCCTTAATTAATTTCTTTGCATTTATATTCACAACGATAGGCATTGTTTTAATGTATGATGGTTCTGTTTTGATACCTTTAAGAAGTACTCTTCTAATTATAATTTCTTAAATGATTTACTTTAATTTAAACATAGAAGATATATCATTTATAAGTATTTATCATCCCATATTTTATAGACTGATCAATTTAAATTGTTCTTATAAATATAATCATACTTATTATAGCTATATTTATAAATGGGATTCCTCTATTGTTGTTCTTTTTATGTTAATTAGTCGGAATAATCTAGTCAATTTATTTGATGTTGGAGACAAAGTTAATAATGTGCTACGGAGTAAGAAAATATAAAATATGATTAGGCTTTCTAATGTTTGGAATCTACTGAGAATTTTGGACATTATATGTAATGTTACTTGCAATTAGAAATGAAAATAATTATAATTATTATTAATTTAAAAAATATCTAAACTTGTATCTAAATTATTAAATTACAGAAGAGTATTATCTTAAGATTATATAAAAATAATTGATAGATACACATTTTGCATTATTTTTATCCCAATTCATTTATTTTAAACATTTATGTTTTATTTACTAGTGTTAAAAAATCAATCTAAATATCATTGTTTTAAAAATCAAGTTTTGTTTTGAATATTTAAATTAATATATAAATTTGTTTTTAATCAATTTTTTATTTAACTTCATGAATGAAAATAAAAAATCAATGAATTTAATTTCATTTCAATTAATTTTTAAAAACAATTGTGGGCATTATCATTCTTAATTAGAAAGTTCAAGTTAAAATTTCCCAAAAAGCAAGAGTAAAATTCTTGGATTTGAATTCCCTCAGCTTTTTCTGAACCAAAAAATTATTGGAAGATTCTATTTTTAATATTAAAGGAAAATATTTTCATTGAAAAATTAGATTAAATAGAATAAAAAAAATTTAATAAAGGAGAGTTTTGTTTGATATAGTAGTTATTAATAGGATAATGGATTTAAGTTCATAATGATGATTTATTTTAAGTTTCACTCACATGAACTAGAATAAATTAGGTTAATTAATAAGGATTTTTTGCAGTATATATACAGCATTATATAAATCATGAACAGCATTTATCAGAAAGCTTTTTAAGTTTTAAAACGTGCAGAAATATTCTGCCTGGAATAATTGATGCTTTTTTGTAATGGTGAAATCAAGTTATAAATTTATGAGGGACATGAAAGAATCATTCTATATGAGGGAAATTAGATTACAAGAGAAGCATAAAAGAGATGATTTGTGTTATCGATTAGTCTAAATCAAAAGGGTTCAATAATAAAAATTCTTAGATGGATTTTCTAATCTAATTGATACTGCAATGAAACAAAAGAACTAAAAAATAAATTTTACTTAGCAATAATAAAAATAATAATTATTCTATATTAATTAATATTTGATTCAAAAATATAATAAATCATCTTCCCATAATTTTACAAAATGCTTCAACTAACTTTGTTATTAAATATAAAAGTGGTTCTAAAGTATTTTCTTCATCTAATTCTCTTTTCTGGCTATCAATAAATTCTTAATGTTTTCTTTTAACTTTGTCAGATGTTTTTTTATTAATTTCATTGCGTTTTTCTTCTAAATCTTCAAATGCTCTCTTCATACGAGTTTCTTTTGTTATGTTTTTTAATTTTTACCAATTTAATAAATATTTAAATTTTTCTTTATTTTCTGGATTTTAAATATGTAGAATAATTTTATCAATAACAGATTTTGAATCCTCTTCTTAAATAGTTAAAGTAGAATATTAAATTAAAATCTCTTGTAATACATCAATAAATTCTTCAGATAATTCTTTATTAACAATATTCATTTTATGAATCAAAGTTTTAAATTATTGATCAAATAGATTTTCATTAATCAACTTATATTAAGTCTTATCAACCAATTTTTCACCTTAGAATTCATAGTTTCTTTTTTTATTAGACAAAAAAAAGAATTATAAATTCTCAATTTATAATTCTTCAAGTGCCTTTTTAATATTTTCAGCCACTTCACCTAATTATTCTTCATCTGCTTTTTTAGCTTTAGTTGGTCCTGTTTTAGTGATATTTTTATAGCTGCTTTATCTAGCAAATAAAGAGAATATTTTTTCGCAATCAGAATCATCTGCTATATATTCATTATCATCATCAGATGATCTTAGCATTTCTTCGTTTTCTTGTTGATTTGTTTTACTTGGCCTCCCAGGTTTTACTCTTTTTTATCTATAACTCATTTAATATAAATTATAATAATAATCAAAACAATAAACATATTTTCCACCTATTAAAATAATTAAAAATATATGAATAATTCTGATTCATTTATAAGCTCACATTTATTATTAATTTTACGTTATTGTTATTGAGAGGATATAAATAACTAAAAGTAAGAATTTCCTAAATATCAACTCTAATTACAAATACTTTATGTTTCTTTATCCAAAAGATTTCTTATATTGTGATTTATTTTTTTTATATTTTTTTGATTGTTTTCTATGATTATAATTATAGTAATTGAATGCTTATTTATTTCCTTTTCAAAAGTAAGATTATTCATTTTATAATAATTTTAATTAATGATAGCAATCATTTTTCATCTATATCATAATTTGATTTTAGGTTTATGTATATAATTAAACAATATGTGTTTATCTTCATTTAACAATACTTACTTTAATTTATCATTTTCTATAAATTATTCATATAGGCAATATCTAATTAGTTTTGAATCGACACAATACCTTATTCAATTAATTATCCATCTTATCCAAAAGTAAATGAATAATTACCAAACAAGTAATTTAATTTATTGGGCTTTTAATTTGAGTATTTTTTAATTGAATTAATTTTAATTAAAAAGCCCTTCAGCTTATCTCAAAACTTACTATTATGGCTGAATCATTTATTAACCATTATATTTTTCAAAAAAAATATTTCTGATGCTAAAATAAATCGCAAGAAAGTTTGTTAAAAGGTTTGACCATTATTCCTACCAAAACTAACATGAATTATAATAGTCTACCTTTTTAACCCAGAATGTCTAAAATATTATTAAAGATTCTGTAATATACAGCTTTTATGTCATCCTGATACATGGTTATATCAATCAATTTAGTTTACTTAATATTAAAAATGAACTTAGATTTTTTTTAAGAATAAAGGGTTATATTCTTTCTTATTCTCAGATTAATAAAAAAGTTTTCTTGATCATAAAATTTTGGAGAATAATAAGGATTACAAAATTATTCCCCTTTAAAGCTACCAAACTTAGAAGCAATTAATTATGATTAATTTCTTTATATGGAAAAAAAGATGAATATAAATAAAGCCTTGACAAATGTATTGATCTCTGATACTTAGATTCATAAACATGGGTCTTTTTTGATACTACATGATATCTGGAATCATCTAACTTAGCTATTAGTACCTAACTTTGCTCAATTTATGATTGTTCCACTTAACAAATATTATCCCAATATTCCTACAACTACAGACCAATAACAATATTAAGTCCTCTTAATAAGTGGATGTAGCTAATGTTTGAATAATATGCCATGAGGCAGCATTCTTTCTCCATTTTTTTATTTAGCATGTATCCAGATGTGTTTGCAGAGGAAATAAATTGTTGAATGATAACCTGAGAATTTGTTTAAAAGAGGAAGGTTAAAATTAATGATTTTGTTGTA
>CAJJDN010000143.1:45137-58397 GCA_905182985.1 Paramecium sonneborni | reverse complement strand
TATAAAAAAATTTAATATTAATCGTTTTACATTTATTTTTTTAATTAATTATATTAATTTTTTTATACATCCATTTTATAAATTATTTATATTAATTTTATATACATTCATTTTATAAATCATCTATATTAAATTTTACATTAATTTTATATATTATCTCTATTAAATTTTTTTCATTCATTTTATAAATTATCTATATTAAATTCTTTAAATTTAATGAAATATAGGGATAATTACTCTGTGTTAAAAAAATATTAGAAAGTTGATGAGATAATTTTTGGAAAATGAGGTAAAAATAAGTCAAGCTGCTCTTTCAATATTCTTTAGATCAGTAATCCTTCTGCTAATTTAGTTCCCCTTCAACTTGAGGTAATTGTCCTACAAATTATGCTTTGATTGAATGAAAATAAAGCAGTTGACAATCTAATAAATATTGATAGAGGGCAGAGAGATAAGAATGTTTATGAAAACAAAAAGTGTTTAAAATAATTGTAAAAAAAGAATGTTAAGAGAGGATTTTACACTTGATAGCTTGTATATTATTAAATATATAAATATATATACTCATATATTTAGTCTTGATTTGTTATTTAATCGTCAAATAAATAGAAACTTAGATATCCACTTATTATCTTAGTAAAGTTAATGCTTCAAAATAGTAATGTGCATTTACGATAGGCTAAAATGCTTGTAGATATTCTGATTGCTTTGATATATCTTCTCCTACATTATAAATTTGATGTGATTTAGGAGCTCCTAGGAAGACATGTACATATATTTAAGGAACATTCTACAATACAACGGATGGGTGTGATAAAGTTCCAGATAATAAAGCATATTTTGATTTATTAACATCCAATAGCATTAATTGTTCCTATATTGCAGGGGAATTTTGTACTCCAAATTATCATTGATGATGATGTTACAAATGTTAATGATAAAAAAGTTACATGCAATTCTTTAGTAAATAAAACTGATGGAAAATGAATTTATGTTTGGGTAATATAAATGCTTTACACTTGGGACTTGCCATTCATATGATGGTTCAGCAACTGCAAAATTAGGACAAGAAAATGGTAAAGAGATAACTCAATGCCCAATATTCAAAGCAATAACAACTCATCATCCATGTAATAAACATGCCTCAGATCTCAGAAAATGCGAAACTTAAGTGGTGATAATGATGGCAGTGAATATGGTTGCAAGAATAATGTCAGTAATTGTATATTCTATCAAAATAAATGTCTCTCAAAAACTTCACTTGCATTATATACTTTCTAAGATAATGTGGGTATTGAGAATGAAAAACTATTTTGGTGTGAAAAAGTTATTGATTCAAATGACAACAAATGCAAATATGATGGTATTAAATGCGCTAATAGACTTTGTAGTGATTCAGCAACTGCCAGTTTTTATACAGATTTTGATTACAAAAGTTATTTGAAAACTTGTAAGACTGATGATTATGGATGTGTTGATACCAGCAGTAGTTGCAACACTGTTTCAGGAAATTAGGCCTTCCGCGAATAAATGCTTGATAATTCAGGGAATGATTATTATAAGTCGAATACTGCAGTTGTTACTTATGGCAATTGTTAAGTAAGAACCTTTTATGATAATGTATTTGCTAAATCTGATAGATATTGTAATATTTGGATGAAAGATTGCGTAACCAGAGAAAACGTTGTATACCGAAAGATAGACCTTGTTCTGAATATAGAGGTACAAAAACTTAATGTGAAGCATTCAAATAGTATTCACATTATGAAAATGCCAACAAAGTTGATGTATATTTATTATGTTCTGGAATGCCATCCAATAAGGAGAATAGTAACTGTAAAGATAGAGAGTGCACAGACAATACAGTTGCAACTACAAATGATGAATGCTAATCTTATTTGGATGGATGTGTAACAAAAGGAATAGGATGTGTTTAGAAATTTTTCAATTGCTCAGCTTACTGAGGAACTAGAGATACTTGTAGTAACTTTATGGAATCAAGTGGCTATGATTATTGTTACAATGTAGAAAATGCAACAGAAACATCAAACTGCTAAAAGTAGGATTGTAGCAATATTTAAGGAACTAACAACAAAGACTGTAACGATGAAATGAAACCATTTAATACACCCTTCTGTATTTTAATAAAACTGTTTGTGATACAAATGGTAAGAGATGCGAGATGTTCAAAGGAACAGAAGTCACTTGCCCAACTTATATAGCATTAAATGGTCCATACAAAGCTACTACTTATGGAGCTATTGTAGGAAGGGGTGCCAAAAGAGTTTTATAGAAGCTTCAAATAATTTGAAAACTGATCAAGAGTGGCCAGATTATCATCCAGATTGTGTCACTACTGATATGCTGTTCATTTGCTGTTAATTGCAATTCTATGATCAATTAAGATTCTTGTTAATTAAGATCAGAATGCACATGGGGGAATTAATACACCCACTAAGGCATCATGTTCTGAATAGAGTGAAACAAGTCGATCAACTTATGTTAACACAGTTATTACAATGGAAATTAATAATGTTAAAACTAAAAAGTATTATGCTTGGACAGAGATAGGTAATTAATGCAGAGATCAGAAATGTGAGGATCAATCTGCAACTATTAACTCTCATAAATAATGTAATGATTTTGATAAGTCATGTACAAGCGCTGAAATTTGTTTCTGGAAAGGATCTCATTGCAAATTGAAGGAATGTTCAGATCTTATTGGAACCACATATGATCGATGCAGATCATAAGTTATTACTGGAAGTTCTTGTACTACAGATGGAATTAACTGTACTCCTCTAGAACTTTACAAGGTTATACAGAAGCTGGATGTTATTTAGGAACAGATGGAACTTGTATCTTATCTTTTCCTATTGGTTAAAATACTGGAAATAAACGTTATAGATTCAAGTTATGTGAAGTCATTGATAAAGGAGTTAATATTTTTGTTTGCGGTGGAGTCATACTTGGAAAAGTATGTGTTTCTAATACTAAAAATTGTATTCTAAAGCAGCTTGTTCAATATACAAAATTTTAGAAGCATACAATGGAGAAGGATTAGAAGGAATAAATCAAGTTTAATATACATTTTTGCCTAATTCTGCCACCGATTTATTCAGTGGAACTTGCAAAGAATGCATATAATGTAAAGATGCAAATTAAGATAGACTTGGTTTTGGGTGGCAAGACTTTTAGTATTTTGCTAAAAAATGTAATTATTAGGCAATAATAAAAATCGGTGATAACATTGAAAAGTACAAGTCTCTCTATCAAATTGGGAGATAAGAAAGTACCTATTATTTTAAAAAATAAACTTCTTATTAGATCAAAAATTAACCAGGAGAGCTCGTAGATTTATTCAGTCGTCTGTTTACATATTTAGAAGGTTTATATCAGATGTAAATATTAACTTGCAGGTCATGAATTGATAAGATAAAAGCTTGAATGAATGAATATGATTCATAGAAGAAATATGTCTTTGTAAAATGTACTTTTTTAAGATTTGTATAAATTTTCCCTATATGTTAGATAAAATCATATTGTGGTCATAATTCCATGAAGATTTAAGGTGAAAATAGGTAAAATCGTGCTGTAATCATCAGTATTGTTTAAATTGGTTGTATAATTGTTTGTGGTATTTTGTTGAGTAGCTCCTGCTCTACATTATTCACATTTATTGGTATTTTAATTCCAGGTATAAGATTAGAGTAACAAATCTATGAATCAGTTATTGTACGCAGTACATAGACCATTTTGAAGAATGCAAACAGTGAAAGCTTTGCCATCAAAGCTAGGAACTGGTTGGAAATCAGTACCAATTGCATACGTATCTCTTTTAAAGGTTTTAGTTAAAACCACTATGAGATCCTTTAGTGCTAAGTATATAAGAAAGAAGGGATGGTTAATTAATTTTTTAAGGGTGATTTGCCAGATATAGAGTTCTACTATGAAGGGATAGAGGTCAATGGAAATTAAAAATTTGGAGCTGAAGTTTCAGAATTTTGTTTGCAAATAATGGAGGGCTCTGATAAAGTATTAGAATAATATTAAAATAATATGAATAATTCAATAATAAAAGATTAAATATTCAATATGATGAAGAATTTAAGAAGGCAGTTGAGATTAAGAAAAAGGTTTAACAGGCATAGGATAAATTAATAAGATGACTTTAAAACAAGGTTTAAATAATTGACCACATAAATGAAACTATTTTATAAGAGCAGGATTATATAAATTAAAAAGGTAAGATGAATCATTGTTGTAAAGAAAAGTTTAAAAATTGATAAGCTGAATCTCGTTAGAAGAATATGTAGAGAAAGCTAAAAGAATTAAAAATAAAAAAAAACAGAGCTAAGTCAAAAATTAGAGAAGAATTATTTTTATGTCTATAGAATAATAAGTGGTTAGGATTTGAGAGAAATAAAAAATAGATGTGAAATAGTTTATAAAAGATGAAACTAAATCTGTTAATCTTATAGATAACTAAAAATTAAGTAAAGCTTAGAGCTGGTTTCAATTATATCTTGAATTTAAAATAGAATACAAATGCATAACTACTTAAGGTAATGGAAGTAAGAAAAAATAATAAACAATAAAATAACAACTATTAATCCTTGTTTTATTTCATTGAAGTTTTAATAATATCTAAGCATTGCTGAACAACTTATTAATCAAGTTTTTGAAAGAAATTATTTTGATCAAAATTATACCAAAAACTTATTTAATTTAGATACCCTTTTGTTATTTGTTAAAGTTTATGAAAGTTCTTTTTTTATGATTTTATTTGATTTTTTATATCTATCAATATTGTCTGCTCCTTAAATTAAAATAGTAATTGCTTATATTGAACCTTTTTTTGAATAGATGCTATTATTATCATTCATTTTTATAATTTAAATAAGTTCTTTAGGAAGATAATTACGACAATATATTGAATTAAATTAAGTGATTTATTGTTTCAGTACTGATCGAACCTATTTAAAATAATCATAAAGGTAAANAATTAACCAGGAGAGCTCGTAGATTTATTCAGTCGTCTGTTTACATATTTAGAAGGTTTATATCAGATGTAAATATTAACTTGCAGGTCATGAATTGATATGATAAAAGCTTGAATGAATGAATATGATTCATAGAAGAAATATGTCTTTGTAAAATGTACTTTTTTAAGATTTGTATAAATTTTCCCTATATGTTAGATAAAATCATATTGTGGTCATAATTCCATGAAGATTTAAGGTGAAAATAGGTAAAATCGTGCTGTAATCATCAGTATTGTTTAAATTGGTTGTATAATTGTTTGTGGTATTTTGTTGAGTAGCTCCTGCTCTACATTATTCACATTTATTGGTATTTTAATTCCAGGTATAAGATTAGAGTAACAAATCTATGAATCAGTTATTGTACGCAGTACATAGACCATTTTGAAGAATGCAAACAGTGAAAGCTTTGCCATCAAAGCTAGGAACTGGTTGGAAATCAGTACCAATTGCATACGTATCTCTTTTAAAGGTTTTAGTTAAAACCACTATGAGATCCTTTAGTGCTAAGTATATAAGAAAGAAGGGATGGTTAATTAATTTTTTAAGGGTGATTTGCCAGATATAGAGTTCTACTATGAAGGGATAGAGGTCAATGGAAATTAAAAATTTGGAGCTGAAGTTTCAGAATTTTGTTTGCAAATAATGGAGGGCTCTGATAAAGTATTAGAATAATATTAAAATAATATGAATAATTCAATAATAAAAGATTAAATATTCAATATGATGAAGAATTTAAGAAGGCAGTTGAGATTAAGAAAAAGGTTTAACAGGCATAGGATAAATTAATAAGATGACTTTAAAACAAGGTTTAAATAATTGACCACATAAATGAAACTATTTTATAAGAGCAGGATTATATAAATTAAAAAGGTAAGATGAATCATTGTTGTAAAGAAAAGTTTAAAAATTGATAAGCTGAATCTCGTTAGAAGAATATGTAGAGAAAGCTAAAAGAATTAAAAATAAAAAAAAACAGAGCTAAGTCAAAAATTAGAGAAGAATTATTTTTATGTCTATAGAATAATAAGTGGTTAGGATTTGAGAGAAATAAAAAATAGATGTGAAATAGTTTATAAAAGATGAAACTAAATCTGTTAATCTTATAGATAACTAAAAATTAAGTAAAGCTTAGAGCTGGTTTCAATTATATCTTGAATTTAAAATAGAATACAAATGCATAACTACTTAAGGTAATGGAAGTAAGAAAAAATAATAAACAATAAAATAACAACTATTAATCCTTGTTTTATTTCATTGAAGTTTTAATAATATCTAAGCATTGCTGAACAACTTATTAATCAAGTTTTTGAAAGAAATTATTTTGATCAAAATTATACCAAAAACTTATTTAATTTAGATACCCTTTTGTTATTTGTTAAAGTTTATGAAAGTTCTTTTTTTATGATTTTATTTGATTTTTTATATCTATCAATATTGTCTGCTCCTTAAATTAAAATAGTAATTGCTTATATTGAACCTTTTTTTGAATAGATGCTATTATTATCATTCATTTTTATAATTTAAATAAGTTCTTTAGGAAGATAATTACGACAATATATTGAATTAAATTAAGTGATTTATTGTTTCAGTACTGATCGAACCTATTTAAAATAATCATAAAGGTAAATAAAATATATTCATTAAAAGGACATAATTTTTTAATCCTATTGATTGCTTATTGAGTTGAAATATAAAAGAATATTTAATTCATTATTTTAAAATTATCTTATTTACATTCACTCTGGATATAAATCCTAAGTTATTATATATTTTACATATATGCTCATTATTCCATAAATCCATGGATTATATTGTTCTTGAAAATCTAAAAATTATTCTAGTTACAATAATACATAGCTTAATCTGAATTTAATAATAAATTTTTTGATAACACAATAATCTATAACTCTCTTCCATATATTTTAAAAACAAGAAACTTTTATTGATTCTACACTTATAACAAAATACAAAAAAAAGGGAGTTAATTTTAACTTTATTTGTATAACTAATCATTGTTTTCACATTAGAAATATAAAAAATTTATTTTATGGTTAGATTTCAAGTTAATTATTGTTACAAAAATATATTTGGTATATTTTTTGATATATAAGCTACTATGTTTCCATTTTATATTCCATTTCTACATTTTAGAATAGCATCTTAAATTACAATTAAAGAAAACTCTATTGAAGCACTTAATCAAATTATTATCACATTTATAATTAAATACAAGGCAACAATCCTTATTAGGAACACTGTTTCGATCTTATTATTAAAGTTCTCTTTATATTACAATTGTAACAGTCATATTATTTAAATTCATTAACATTTCTCCATTCTTCATTAGAAGTTCCCACAAATAGAAAAACAATAATTATTTTTAAAATAACCTTATTAACAAAGCAACTAGCTTTTAATAATTATTCATATTATTGAATTTTATTTACTAATGCAGACCTTATATTTTATCTACATAACTCAACTTAAGTAAGAATTCCATGACCTCTTAAAGAAAAACATTAATGTCAATTTAGCTTAGAAACCTCTTAAAAATTAATCAAAAGTTTCTTATTATATTTAATTAAAAGAGGATAATATTAATGTTATCTTATTAATTTAGCATTTATCATTAAGAATATATGGATAGATGTAGAATATCAAATAAGTATCTTAATTAAAATTAAGCAGAAATCAATATTTAGACCTGGTTAATCCAATCTATTAACAAATTATTATTTTAAATTTGTATAAATTCTTTACCTTCTTTCCAATGTTATATTGAATAATTCTTAATAGAAATTTGGTTCAATTTTAATTTAAATAACTTACTTTTTTGTAATAGAGACCAAAATTAGTTTTTTAGAATCTATAATTCTAGCATCCATAATCAAATTATTTATTAAATGTTTTAATTCCATCTTTAAAAATTGAATAACAATTATATTATCTTATTTATACAATTAAATATTTTAACCAGATTGCACAAAAAGCTTAGCAAATAAATTTACTTTAATAATCTATTATCTTGGGTGAGATTGTCTTAATGGCTGCTTTTTATTTATCACCACAGATAGGATGATACACTTTATATATTTCTTAATAGCTGATTTTACAACTTTATAGTATCCATTATTTAAGGTAAAATAGAATTAATATTTCAAAAAATTTATACTACATGTTTACATGAAAGTAGGCATTTCCTTTTTCAATTTTAGTGAAATTTAATCAAAGTGAAGACTGATTAATTTGTCTTATTAAAAGGTTTACAAACTGGATGATAAAGATTCTACATTAATAGTAGATACACTGTTAACTCTCTCATCTATCATGCCATTTAAAATTTTCCATTTATTACCTTCAAATAAGTATATCTTATCACATTATTCAGAATAATACCCCCTATTGAATCAAGGGAATAAACATACTAATCATTCAAAAATATCTGCCATATTTTGCATACATCTGTATTATTAGAATTCCTTTATTACATTATTTAGAACTAATGATTATGACCATCTCCACCATTTTTTTGCAAACCCAAAGAATTATAGACCATTTCCTTCCTACACATTTATAGCTTAAAAGTTATATTAACAATTGGAGTGCCCATTTTTATATTTAATTAGGCTTCATCATCTCCATATAAATTAGGACAAGATAGAACTTTAGATGAATTAAAAGTCTAATAATTTTATAGACTTTAAAATTAACTATTGAAACATTTATCCTCAAATATAGTTTTTATATCTTCAATTTATACATGCCCTGCAACTTAATCATCAATAAAAAATTGGACGACATTTATCAATTCTATTATAAAACCAAAATTAAATCAAGTGGATATTTCATTATGAAAAAATTATCAATTAGTATTATATGAGCAATTTGTACCAATTTTTCGATCATTCATATATTATTGCAGATTGAAAAATCATTATTGATTCGATTAAAATAATTTTTACAACATATAAATATTTTGAAGGAATTATCATTGATAGGATATTAATCATCAAATGCAAACAAATTATCTATTTAAAAGTTGTCTATAATTTATTATTAAACATTCTAAATAATAAGTTGAACTTAAATATTAATTACATTTTATTTTTATTACTCATATTAATTTATACTACAATTACATTCTTATTTTGTTAATTATAATATCTTAAAAAGACTAAAGATAAAAGGGAAACTCAAACAAGAGAAACATAATCTAAATAGTTAAGAGTTTTATTAAATTAATGATTAGATAAAAATTTATTTAAGTCAGAAAACTTATAACATTTGAATCATAAGTATTCTTCAATTTTGTGCATTAGTTTTAATCGGTAAAGGATGAAAATAAGGCTAAGAATATAAATAGCAAAAGAAAAATTATCAATAGTACAATAAAAGTTTAAAGGTTCATTAATTAGCTCTAAATATTCCAATACAAATTTCATTTAATTGTTAATTACCTATTCTCTCTTATTCTCTGAAATTTAATATTTCTGTATTAATAACATAACATAATTTTTTAACTTATCTATTCCCATAAATATTGATTCAAAACTCTGTTAGAATTCCAATAAAAAATAGCAAAGTTAATAAAAATAATGAGAAGAATTTTCACTTTTACTCAATTTATATTTGACTTTGCAAAGTCTTTGGAATCATGGAAAATTATATTCATTTAATTTATAGGTTCAAATTTGAATTCTTTTAGGTTATTAATCTTTTTGAAATTAGGTGGTATATCGATTATTCATATGGTAATCTGTTTAGCTATTGAGGGGATAAAAACTTATTTAAGAGTAGCATTGTTTGGCTTAATTTCTTCAAAATATACACTTCCACCTCATTATTCATTATGAATATCACTAAATTTTTAGAAGTATTATTTTTTATTGATATTTTGAATGATACTGAGTCATTGAAAATGGTATTTGATAGCAAAATTATTTACAGCTAATTTTTTGGGGATCAAGATTACCTCACCAAATATTGGAAAGATAAAATCTTCCCTTTTTAAATACAATAACAACTTTCTATTCCTATTGTTTTGTTGTCATAATAACTTCAACTTTGAATTTTTGAATTAGGATGTTTGTTATGTAAAAAATAATAATACAAGGAATTATTGGGAAATTTAAAACTTAAAATTTGACATTTTAGAAAATCTAAAGATGTATTCTGTGCAGATTAAACATCATTATGCAATTTTTGGATAAAGTTTGCATCATTTTGGAATAGTTAAATTATTTCTGCAGATGGTAAATTAATGGCTTTAATCCTATATTTTAAGTGAATATTTTTAGGCTAATATTTTTTACTCTGAGTGGAAGAGGCTGCTTTACTGTTTGCTTTACTGTTTTGACTCAACTGGAAGACCTCTATAAGCACATCTATTTGAAATAATATTATAAATTCAATAAAAGCAAAAAACTAAAATAAAATTATATACACTTACTCTAACCAGATAAAAGATATCCAAAAATTGAAACATAGATTAGTCCTATATATTCCTTCACATTTTAAAAATAATAATAATAATTTGATTCTTCAACCAATTTTTTTAATTAGCATTATATTAGGAAGTAATCACACTTATTTGTAGAATTAGATATAAGAAATAGAAATTAATTTAAGAATAAATCAAAAATTGCTATACCATATAAACATAAGACAATCAGCAAAAAAAATAAATGGTGACTTATTGTAAAACAAACAAGAGTTGTAATATATGTACGAGACACATGTATTAATTATATTCGCCATGAATTAATCAAGATTTTAAATAATCCATTTAATTTTATCTGACCATCCTTTTCGGAGTGGAAAGTGTTATTTATACAACTTAATTGACATTTGATTAAATTTTGAAGGATCACTATTTAAATATGGTTAATTTGCTGAAGAAAGTTCAGAAGTTTAGATATTGATGAAAGAGCATATTAATAATAAAAAAATTAGAGAGAGATATTTTGGGGATTTAGTGGATCAGATATCTGTGATGAATATTATGATTACAAAGACTCTTCAAATCATTAAACAGCTTTTGGAGAATTACTTATAGCTAAAGCAATTTTGCTAAAATAAATATTTAAGAATGTAATTAAATAAAAAAAACTATATTATATAGGAATACTCAAATGGCAGAATATTTGCAGTTATTCCACCTTTAAGAAAAGTATTATATAAGCCACGTTAATGAATTTTATAATATTGGAAAGGTTATTGCTAGATATTAAAAATAAATAGAATATAATTATTTTAATTTTTGAAATAATAATATAGGTGTACAACACTCTTTGATAGGGATTTCATAGATAAATTATAAAAAAATAAGAGATTTGTTGTTTGCGCCTGTCAATAGCTTTAATATTAGAAATCTTCACACAATTTCATTTTGTATTATATTCCTGGAAACATAATAATTATATAAATAGTTAATCCACTTTAGCTTATTCTTAAAATTATCCTCATATATTATCAATTCTATTTACATGAATTGTATAAACTATTACCTAAAGCAACAAAGTTTGAGGAGGTTTTCGTCAAGGCATGATTCTTTTTCATAGATAAGTTATGGTATCCTTTTGAAGAATAGATCTTTGGTCAGGTTTTTTCTCTATCAAATTCTTTATTTTCAGTCTCTATTTACATCAGATTATAGAAATTGCAAAATTAAGTCCTAATTTACTGATAAACTTTTTTAAATATCGGTATAACTTTACTTGGAGTATTCAATTTTTTAATACTCCAATCACTACAGCACATATTGGTATATGATTAATAACAATACTGACAAATTTAAATTCTAAAAGACTAATTTTATCTAAGTAGTAATTTCAAAATTATCTAATAAAAAACTTCAATTTGAGTTTATAATAAAATTTTTTAAGAAAAATACCAAACAAAATGTAAGTGACAAGAAATAAGATTAACATAGAAAAATATTAAAGTTTATACATAATTTAATTGAAGAATAGCATTTGCAATAAATTGCGATATGGAATTATTTTAAAGAATAGGAAGAAGTGATAGTGATATACCAAATTTGCTTGAAATATATAAATTTAAGAATCTATATATGGCCTCCATCTAATTATAAGGATTTTTAATAGAATCTATAAACTTTATTGTAATAAGGTATATAATTAGCATTATTAATATAAGTGAAATAAACAAAAGCATAGATTGAATAAGGAGTATAAAGGTGGTGTTTTCTATAGACTGGAACATTTGATAACTGGTGATAACTGGTATTATTGAACAGAAGGTGGAAAAAAAAATTAATTCTTAATATATTTATGATATGTTAATTGGATGTTAGAAAGAAATTTAGAAGTTATTAAATTATAATAACCTAAATTTAAATGAAGACTGATGCACTTTTAATAGAAAATAATATAACCTTATCAATGTATTTATTTACATTAATGAATGATTAAGGTTCAACTTTAATATTTAAAGTAGGTCTTATAAGTACTTTTACCTTTTGAAGCTAAAATATCAATAAAAAGTAAGAAATTTTAATGCTATTAATAAATATATTTTGAAAATATTGATGATAATAAACCTAATTCTAAACCTATTTTTTAATGAATATAAATAATCTTCAATATATTGAAGATTCTTAAATTTTTAGAACACTTAAATCAATTATTTAAAAATAAATTGGTAATAAATTTAATAGATCTTAAAATCATTCAAATATTATTTTAAGAAATGGAGTCTTGATTAAGAAATCCATTAGCAAGTAATAATTCAAGATCTAGATAAATTAATAATATTCATAATTAATAAAATAAATCACCTCTTAATGAATAAAGATCATTAACACTTATAAATAATTCATAAAAATTTACATAATTTCATTTATAAGATGATTGTAAATTTAAACCTAGATTAGATTCATAAATATCCTCATAGGTACTCTGTATTACAACCCTAAATAACTTATAATAAATTATAATGCAAATATTCACAAATCTTGGAGTTTTAAACCTTTTAACTAACTCGAATAAATTGTAAATATTTATGCTTATTCTCTTTTATACGGCGATTTCGATTTAATTTCAGAATTCTGCAACAACTATTAGAAAGGTTAGTAAAAAAATTAACAATCTTAATCTTAAGACGGATAACTCTGATACTCCGGTTTTTCCTATTTCAAGAAGTACCCATATTATCAAACGACTCTATCTAACTTTAAAATTAGAGATTTTAATGT
>CAJJDN010000143.1:0-31902 GCA_905182985.1 Paramecium sonneborni | reverse complement strand
ATTTTTTGTTAATTAGTGCTGATGGATGGTATTAAGAAAAGTTAGATGATTAATCTCCTGGTGATATTAAATAAGGCATTTGGGTTGAGTTGAGTGAGGGATTTAGGAAGTATTTTGATTTATTCATAATTTTAATTAGTTCAAGTTAAATCACTAGGAAGAAAGATTATTTTTAATTTGGTAAATGGAACATACGCTTTGAATGGAAAAATATGTCAAATATAAATTTTTAAATGATTGAGAACAAAGATGGGAAAGGAATTGAATCAGATGATTAGTTTTATAGGTGATAGATTTTTTATATCAATAATTATTAGGCGACATTATGTCATTCATAAAGGAGAATATAAAAATGGTAAAAAAGTTGGTAGATGGAATGCTTGTTGGATTTCAGGAATATAGATGTAGAATTAAATTATAGAAATATATATTTTATAGTGGAGGTGGATGCTATGATGAGCAAGGTATTAAGATTGGGAAATGGATTGATATGTCTGAGGGATTTTATTGTTAGAAATAAGTAACTTATCAAGGTGAATATAAAAATGGCAACAAAGTTGATAGATGGAAAGCCTTTTGGATTTCAGGATTTGAAATGTAGAAATAAATTCTATAAGTTTTTTTATAGAGGTGGTGGATGCTATGATAATGGCATAAAGGTTGGGAAATGGATTGATTTGGATGACGGATTTTATAGTTAGAAATAAGTAACTTATAAGGGTGAATATAAAAATGGTAACAAAGTTGGTAGATGGAATGCTTTTTGGATTTCAGGATTTGAAATGTAGATAAATATATAAAAATGTTTATAGTGGTTAGTAATGTTGTTATGATGGTTGGTGGAATACTGGTAAGGAATCTATAAAAATGTATAATTAAATTTTCTAAATAATCTTATAGAGGTGGTGGATGCTATGATTAACAAGGCGATGGCATTAAGATTGGGAAATGGATTGAATTGGATGACGGATTTTATGAAAAGAAATAAGTAACTTATAAGGGTGTATATAAAAATGGCATTAAAGTTGGTAGATGGAATGCTTTTTGGATTTCAGAATTTTAAATGTTGTTATAAATTCTATAAATATTCTTTATAGAGGTGGTGGATGCTATGATGAACAAGGTGAGGGCATTAAAATTGGAAAATGGATTGATTTGGATGATGGATTTAATGAAAAGAAATAAGTTTTTTATAAGGGTGAATATTAAAATGGTAGCAAAGTCGGTAGATGGAATACTATTTTGATTTCAGGAATAATGTAAATTTTATAAATAATTTTATAGATGTGGGGGATGCTATGATAATAAAGGTAATGAAATTAAGATTGGAAAATGGATTGATTTGGATGAAGCATTTAATGAATAGAAATAAGTAATATACGATGGTGAATATATGAATGGTAAAAAAGTTGGGAGATGGAAAACTTATTTGATTTCAGCAAGACAAACGTAAATTTAATAAATATTATTGATAGGGGTGGAGGATGCTATGATGAATAAGGTGGAGGATGCTATGATGAATAAGGTGGTAAGATTGGGAAATGGATTGATTTATGTGATGTCTATCAGAGAAAGTAATAAGTATTTTATGCTGGAGAGTATAAAAATGATAAAAAGGTTGGCATTTGGGAGATTTCATATTGGAATGATCAAATGAAAAATCATCAATACCTGTAATATAAAGAATTTTAATATATAGCGGTGGCGGATTTTATAATGAAAGTGGCATTAAAATTGGAAAGTGGATTGATTTGTACGAGGTTGAATAAGATGATACTTTTACAACTTATCATGGTAACTATTAAAATGGGGAAAAAGTTGGTGTATGGAATGTATTTTATGGAGATCAGGAAATTGATAAAATTTAATATCAAAATTGAAGAACATATTAATATAAAATAATAATTGATATAATTTTTTTTTGTTTATTTAAAGTATGCTTATTCCAATACTTTTTGATTTCTAATTCAACTTTTGCTCTACATTTATTTAAAAATATTTTAATGTCTCAATACTTTAACGATGATATGGATTATTTCAAATATAATTTAAAATATGTCTCGTCTTGATAATGTATTATTAATTGCTTTAAAAACCAGACTTATTAAAAAAATTTATTGCCATTTAATGCATATGGAATACCTATTCTATTTCTGTGATCAGAAAAATAATTATATAAATCAAAACAGAATACTTATTACTGACATATAGAAATTTTGTATCAATTTGTTATTATATTTTATTAATTATAATTCAGTTTTATTTCCAAATTTAAAAATATATATTTATATATTTTTTTATAAAATATGTAATAGAATTAGAAAATTCAAGGTGTTATTCATGCTCCTGTCAATAACTTTCCAGATAGAAAATTTGAAACAATAAAAGAAATTGGATAAGGAATATAAGGGGTTGTTTATTTAGCCAAATCAATTAATTGGGGTATTAATGATGTTAGATAATTTGCTTTGAAGTGTTCATTCTTCACAAAACAAGAAGAAATTGAATTTATTGATAATCTAATTACCTACTAGAAGAAATATGAAAATCCATTAATGTAGTAATAAAATTATGAACCTTCTGGATTGATTAAAATTTTTGACAGATTTTTATGGAATAATTAAATAATCTTAGTGATGGAGATAGGAGAACTTAATTTATATGAGTATATAAAAAAATAAAGCTCGTTAAAATTTGAAGAAAAACTTAAGATTCTCATCCAAGTATATATTGATATTTATTAGACAACAAAATCTGTACAATTTCTTCATAAATAGAAATTATTACACAGAGACATAAAACCTGAAAACTTCATAAAAATTGGAGATGAATTTAAGCTTATTGATTATGGTTTAATAAAATCAGATCAAAATAAAATTAAAACAAAATTTGTTGGTACCATTCTGTTTTTAGCTCCTGAAATAGTTGAAAATAGATCTGATTATTCTTTTGCAGTTGATATTTGGGCACTTGGTTGTGTTTTTTATGAGGTTTTAACAAAAGAACCTTTATTTAATAGTATTTTATTTTATGAAATATATTTAGTGGTAAATGAAGATTAAGCCAAATAGAAAATATTAAATTGTAAATAGAATAAAGATGCTCATTTCAATAAAATTAATTAATTATAAGAAAATGAAATGATCAAATAGTTACTTAGATAGATGCTTGAACCTAATGATTAATAAAGAATTTAAATAAATGAAGTTGTTGAGATTTTGAATCAAATTAAATAAAGTTAATTAAATTTTCCTTAATAAAATTTCAAATAATTCTAACCCTATTAATAAACAGTTAATACTTAAATATATTAACAGTAAAAAATAAATCCTCCTATATTTAATCAAATTTAGTAATAGCTGCCACAAAATTAATAGGAATTTCAATCTTAAAAATCGATATAATTAATTGATACAAAATTAACGTAATTTATACATTCTAATTTCATACAATAATAAAACAATGAAAAATTAGTTAAAATTATTCAAGAGTAAATTAATAAAATACAATTAACAATTGAAAGTTAAATGCCTACTTAAGACTTATTAAAAGAAAATTCAATATTAATAAAAGAATAATTAGGTGATGTATAATAATAATTATAACAGAAGATTGAAAGCTAGCAAGATTAAATTAATAAGCAAGTGGAATAAATTTTAAATTAACAATAAAAAACTGAATAAATGTATATTAAAAATAAAGAGTTAGAGGAAATAATAAAACACTAAAAGTAAGATTAGGATTATGAAAATTAGAGAGAACAAAAACTTAAAATTTAAATGGAGAGTCAATAAATATTAGATTTGAGAAATTAAGAATTAGAAAGAATAATTTAAAAAAATAGCTAGTTGATTAACAACTTAGAAGTTGATCTAAGACTAAATAAAAATAAAAATATTGATTTAGAAGCAACTCTAAAATAATAATAATAATAATTATAACAAATTTAAGAGAAAGAAAAAGAATAATAAGAAAAAATTTAAGAATATAAATACAAATTGTAGGATCAAGAAAGTATAATCATAAATTATTAAAACTAAGTCAAATAGTTTGAAATTGACTTTAGATCTTATTAAGAGAAAAATATAACTTTAGATGAAACAATAAAACAATAGAATTCTTAAATTTTATCAAATAAATTAATAATCCAAGATCATATAAAAATGAATGAATAAATTATACTAGAAAATACTAATAAACTTAAGGAATAAGAAAGCCTGAATTATAAATAAAATTTATAGATATAAGACTTAATAAAACAAGTTAAATTCTTTGAAGAAAAAATAAAAACTAAAGATAATTAAATTTAAGAATAATCAGAATAATTAAATTTTTGCGAAACTAAATGTCAAGAATTTTAAAAGGAAATTAGTATTAAGAATGAATAAAATATGAATTAGGACAAAAAGTTGTAAAATTAACAAACATAAATTAGTAGATACGAATAACAAAATTAAGATCTGAATNTAAAATTTCAAATAATTCTAACCCTATTAATAAACAGTTAATACTTAAATATATTAACAGTAAAAAATAAATCCTCCTATATTTAATCAAATTTAGTAATAGCTGCCACAAAATTAATAGGAATTTCAATCTTAAAAATCGATATAATTAATTGATACAAAATTAACGTAATTTATACATTCTAATTTCATACAATAATAAAACAATGAAAAATTAGTTAAAATTATTCAAGAGTAAATTAATAAAATACAATTAACAATTGAAAGTTAAATGCCTACTTAAGACTTATTAAAAGAAAATTCAATATTAATAAAAGAATAATTAGGTGATGTATAATAATAATTATAACAGAAGATTGAAAGCTAGCAAGATTAAATTAATAAGCAAGTGGAATAAATTTTAAATTAACAATAAAAAACTGAATAAATGTATATTAAAAATAAAGAGTTAGAGGAAATAATAAAACACTAAAAGTAAGATTAGGATTATGAAAATTAGAGAGAACAAAAACTTAAAATTTAAATGGAGAGTCAATAAATATTAGATTTGAGAAATTAAGAATTAGAAAGAATAATTTAAAAAAATAGCTAGTTGATTAACAACTTAGAAGTTGATCTAAGACTAAATAAAAATAAAAATATTGATTTAGAAGCAACTCTAAAATAATAATAATAATAATTATAACAAATTTAAGAGAAAGAAAAAGAATAATAAGAAAAAATTTAAGAATATAAATACAAATTGTAGGATCAAGAAAGTATAATCATAAATTATTAAAACTAAGTCAAATAGTTTGAAATTGACTTTAGATCTTATTAAGAGAAAAATATAACTTTAGATGAAACAATAAAACAATAGAATTCTTAAATTTTATCAAATAAATTAATAATCCAAGATCATATAAAAATGAATGAATAAATTATACTAGAAAATACTAATAAACTTAAGGAATAAGAAAGCCTGAATTATAAATAAAATTTATAGATATAAGACTTAATAAAACAAGTTAAATTCTTTGAAGAAAAAATAAAAACTAAAGATAATTAAATTTAAGAATAATCACAATAATTAAATTTTTGCGAAACTAAATGTCAAGAATTTTAAAAGGAAATTAGTATTAAGAATGAATAAAATATGAATTAGGACAAAAAGTTGTAAAATTAACAAACATAAATTAGTAGATACGAATAACAAAATTAAGATCTGAATCTTAAAATTAAAGAACTAGAAATATCTAAATAATAATATCACTAAGAATCTTATGAATAAAAATCTTAAAAAATATAAGCACCTATTAATCGTGTATAAGCAAATAATATAAATGATATTCAAATCTAATTAAACCAAAATTATAAAATATCCTAAGCTCATAATAATACTAAAGATGTTACATATTTTAAACCAGCAAAAGTATAATTTGAAAAAGAAGGAATACTAGAGCATTAAATTAAAGATAAATAAAATAATATTCCAAATAATAATTTTGAGCGTGAACGATCAATCTCGGCATAATTTAATACTAAGTATCCATAACAAAACATAAAGTATTAGGATTAGCTCAATTTCAATCTTGGCTTATATTCATATCACAAATGAAAGTATTTGTGAAAAAATACATTAATCCTTTTCTAAAATTTATTACAATTTTCTAATTCTAAAAAAAAATTTAAATTGTTTATTTTTATTTTTTTGATTTTTTAATCCAAAATGATTTTATATAATAAAATATTTTGTTCAATTCATCGAAAATACATTTTTAAATATATTTATTAAAGTTTGTACGTTTGATAATATTCTAGGCAGTCTGCTAGATATTTTATAGAACTATTGAAAGGATAGTTAATACCTCTAAAAGAAATAAAAAAAGAGATATTAGAGAAGTTAGATTTTTTGAGTTTAATAATTTTTATTTAAAATAGATTCTATAATTTTTTTCAATAATAATAATCCTATATGTAAATGAATACTTAAAAATTTCTTCACAAAACTTTGATATTTCATTTAAATAACCTTATAAATCAAGTACTTGGATAATCTGTTACAGAAGCGCTTGTTTAATTTGTTTATAGATGTGCTATGTTAAGAATCAATAACATTTTTTAGAAAAAGCTTAAAAATTAAATTTTTTATTAATTACTCAAGGCATTAATAACTATTAAACCAGAGTTAAAATAGTAAGGGTAGTATTGAAATCTATTTGATAGTAATTGAAAGGATTTGATGTATTTATTTTATTAATTTTAACTTTTCAACTATTTAATATTGCTTTTTATTTATTATTCTAATAAATTAATTAACCAATAGAATTTTTTATAAATTATCTTTAATTAAGTTGGTCCACAATGGATTATATGTTTTTATTTAATAAAATTCAATTTTAAACTAAATTTTATCCTAGTGTTTTTGATTAATCACTTTTTTCATTTGAACAATTTTTATACTAATAATTTTAGTAATTTATATCTAATATTATTTTTCAANTCTTAAAAAATATAAGCACCTATTAATCGTGTATAAGCAAATAATATAAATGATATTCAAATCTAATTAAACCAAAATTATAAAATATCCTAAGCTCATAATAATACTAAAGATGTTACATATTTTAAACCAGCAAAAGTATAATTTGAAAAAGAAGGAATACTAGAGCATTAAATTAAAGATAAATAAAATAATATTCCAAATAATAATTTTGAGCGTGAACGATCAATCTCGGCATAATTTAATACTAAGTATCCATAACAAAACATAAAGTATTAGGATTAGCTCAATTTCAATCTTGGCTTATATTCATATCACAAATGAAAGTATTTGTGAAAAAATACATTAATCCTTTTCTAAAATTTATTACAATTTTCTAATTCTAAAAAAAAATTTAAATTGTTTATTTTTATTTTTTTTGATTTTTTAATTCAAAATGATTTTATATAATAAAATATTTTGTTCAATTCATCGAAAATACATTTTTAAATATATTTATTAAAGTTTGTACGTTTGATAATATTCTAGGCAGTCTGCTAGATATTTTATAGAACTATTGAAAGGATAGTTAATACCTCTAAAAGAAATAAAAAAAGAGATATTAGAGAAGTTAGATTTTTTGAGTTTAATAATTTTTATTTAAAATAGATTCTATAATTTTTTTCAATAATAATAATCCTATATGTAAATGAATACTTAAAAATTTCTTCACAAAACTTTGATATTTCATTTAAATAACCTTATAAATCAAGTACTTGGATAATCTGTTACAGAAGCGCTTGTTTAATTTGTTTATAGATGTGCTATGTTAAGAATCAATAACATTTTTTAGAAAAAGCTTAAAAATTAAATTTTTTATTAATTACTCAAGGCATTAATAACTATTAAACCAGAGTTAAAATAGTAAGGGTAGTATTGAAATCTATTTGATAGTAATTGAAAGGATTTGATGTATTTATTTTATTAATTTTAACTTTTCAACTATTTAATATTGCTTTTTATTTATTATTCTAATAAATTAATTAACCAATAGAATTTTTTATAAATTATCTTTAATTAAGTTGGTCCACAATGGATTATATGTTTTTATTTAATAAAATTCAATTTTAAACTAAATTTTATCCTAGTGTTTTTGATTAATCACTTTTTTCATTTGAACAATTTTTATACTAATAATTTTAGTAATTTATATCTAATATTATTTTTCAATGTCGTATAAGTTTTTGAATCAAGTAAAATTCAATTGTTCAATCTTAATACCTAAATTTATAACGAATTATAATTAAATACCAATTTGATTAAAAATAAAAATAAAAAATAATTTACAAATGATTCATTATAAAATTAAAATAAACAAATTTACGGAAGATTCTACTATAACTAGAAAAGAAGTATGAAGAACTTTCTCAAGAATCTTATCAAACAAATTAATAGTCATCAATTGAAGTGAAACCAAAAAGCAACTTAACGAGGAGGAAAAGATAAATAATTGCTTTTTATAATCAGTAGACACTTTATTTTTTATATTACATTTATCATAAGTTGTATAGTAAGTAAAGAAAAAAGTGTCTAGGGTATATTTGTTATCAACATTTTTAATTATTAATCCAAAATTAGTTATTTTAAAAGATATAAAAGTCAATATTTCGGTCTTACAGGTCCTTTGGGGTCAAAATTACCGAGAAATTATAAGTTAAATAGTTTTGAGATTTAACAAATTAACTTTAATTAAGAAATAAATTTATTTAAAAGAATTGAAAAAAATTTAATAATTTAATCTTAATATATATCAAACTAAATTTGCTTACAAAGTATTATAAATAAGATTTAATCTGCAAAATATTTTTGCTGAGTTTTGTATGCATCTTAAGTAATTTAGGGTTTACGTTGGAGTAACTATGTGTATGGAATTGGTTATGACTCAGGAATTTCTATTTCGTTTTGACGTCTTATGTCTTCATTTATATATCCTCATCTGAATTTCTAGAAAAATTATTTCTTGATGGAACTGTAATTTATTTCATATTTGGTATAGTTACAGTAATTGCCTCTATAAATTCATATTTATATGTTGGATTTTGCCGAGTCTTAGAATATTTTCTTATTTATTTTTTCTGTTCATAACTAGATTTCTTATAGATAGGAATTTTTTTTTTTATTTAATTTTTACACTTGTGTAATAAAAATAGAATTTCGAATGTTTTTGAAGAAATAGTAGCTTAAATTATCAATCCAAAATTTCACTTAAAAATAATTTTCACCATTATAAGTTTTGAATAAAATGATCCTAGAGAAAAATTTTTAATTTGGTAATGAATCAATTTATATAACCTAAGTAGTTAAATAGCGACTATTAGTAATTTGTTTTGTATTAATTTTGAATTCTCTATTTATTGATATAAGTTTATTGAGCCAGATCATTAACAGAAATAAAATTTTAAAAGAGAAGTGCTATAAAAATTGATCTTCTTTATTATATTATGTAGAGTAGAAAGACTGAGGCAAAAAATTTATTTTAAAGAACAGAAAAGGAATACCAATAATGATTTAATATTGAGTGTGTACAAAGACAACACATAAACCAAATCAGTAGACACGCATTATCGGTTTCTAAACTATATTATTTGTAAAAACTGATATGTTTTGACAGCATCGACTTAAAACTCAATTTTTCAAAATGGCTGTCTGTTAAATTGACAATAATGTTGTTTTAGATATATTAATTGTTAATATTTTACCGAATTCTATAGAAGTTGAATTTATTATTTGCCAAACAATATAAACTAATTAAATGATTTAAAAAAAATATATACGAATTGTGAACGTCTAGATATAAGGATGAAAATATATATTTCACAAAAAGTATAAGAAGAATAGAATTCTTATCAAGAACTCTAAAAATCTCATAAAAATATATATATTTTTGTGATTATAATATTCACTCTTGTTTTATTCTCTTGATATTACTTTTTTCAACAATTTTAACCATTTTAAAATAAGGTTGATTTTCATTTTATAAATTACTTTTAAATCCCTCAATTACAAAATCCATATTTTACCCCCCATATGATTTCTATAAAATAGTTTCATAAAATAGACGAGTAAATATATTAAATGTTTTCTCAGGACTTTCTGTTATAAATTTATCCACACCTTATTTTAGATGATGTTTTACTTAAAATTTTTACAATATGCTTATGTCTATCAACTCTTACAATAATTTCTGAATTGTTGGTATTTTAAAATACAACAATCAAATTGATTTAATCTGTATTTTAACTAGGTTCTATTTGGATTGATTTTATCTTAGCTTTAACATAGTAACATTCTTTATCAATAAATCCACTTTTTACATCTTCTAGACTTTTGCATTACATTTAAAATTAAAGCTTTGTATATTTTTAAAAGTCCTGTTTTAGAAATTTATTCTAAGAGAGAATATTTAAATTCTAAATCAATGATGAGAACCCATTAAACAAAAGAACATACCGATAAGAATATTTTATAATTTTAACATTTTTAAATCCGTAAATTTAATCTTATTCAATTCGAATAGGTATTTTTTCACAAAATATATGAGGAATTAATACATATACTTTTACTTTTTAAATGCTAATAAGAGTTAATATTTGATATTAGGGATCTTTGTTTTTTGAAGCTTTTATTTTTAAAATATAACCAAAAAAATTGTAATACTTAGAGCAATTTTGGTAGTTTACTAAATTGAAATCAACAAAGTCTAATTCTTATTTTATATGATGTATTTTAGTATTTAATCCAGCGTACAGCCTTTATTCTTGTTACAAGACAACTGATTGATCCGGGTTATACTAATAAATACCATTTGAAATATTGTAAAAGATATAATTCCCTCCTGCTTTCAAATTAATAGATTAAAATTCCTGAATTTGATTTTCAAAAATCATAAGTATCTATTCATGTTAAGTGATATCTTAAACTATTTATACTTTATAATAGAGTTATTAAGTTTATTAAGGTTTTGTTTTCTTAAGATCTACGGAAATAACTCTTGCTTTGATATTATAATACGTCTTTCCTGATAATTCTTAATCAATTTATGTTTCATCAACATAATTCTTAATTTAAAATATATTCATCTAAATTTACTTCCAATTCGTCAAACTAAAATAACTTAAGTATTATACTCTTTCTATTTTAAATTTATCTACAATCACTTTTTCGTCTTCCTTCTTAAATTAAAAAATTTCCATTATAGGTTATTGCTAAATCACATTCTTCGCGTGGAATTATAATGGATGCTCAATATAAATAATTGCTGTTTGTTCTCCATCATAAACTTCACATTAATTCCAAACAAGTTCTTTTTCTTCTGAATAATAATAGCCAACAACTTTATTTAACTTCACTCTCAAAGGAAATGGTTTTCCACCAAATAAATAATTAATAGTTCCACCAATTATCATCAAAAAAAATATTATTAATTTTAATAGAAATACATAAGTTATGTAAATTTTATTAAATTTATGTTAATTAAAAATCTACTTAGATGGTTAAGTATAGCAGAAATATAAAATAATTATTGGTAATTTATTATTAAGTTATTTTAATATTTGATTAATTTATGTGAAAGTCTTAAATTTTCTAGAATTGTTGTAAAGTTCAATAACATAATATGATAATGCTTTATTTGGTATTATCTAATTTATATTTTTCGAAAACGAATGAATATTTAAATCTTTATCAAATTCTAAATGCTGTAAGTAACTTAAATCAATTTTATAAAGGAAAAGACTAAATTTTATGATGTAATAAATTTCAAATATAAAATTATGATCACAATTAACGGTCAGTAACAAATCTTAACATTTATGTGCTTCGAATTGATTCATCATTCTTATTACATCTTAGAGTTTATCAATATAGGCAATCATTTTTGATTAATTTAATTTACATTTTCGCCATAAAACTGACCCATTTGCTACCTTATAATTATTATGCGATCTATTATTAAATTTCTTTGAATATTCATTTAGACCAAAGTGAAATTCATATTTTGTATTTTAATTCTTTCTCATAACCCTCTCAGATGATTTAAAATAAGTTTGAGTGACTAATTAAATTTTATCGAATAAATATTCTTTCCCTAATAATATAATACCTTCGAATTAAAAGATTTTTGCATATTTTAATTTAAATATCATGTAAGTGTTTGGCTAAAGAGCAGACTTAGAACTAGCATATCATTTTTCTATCAGAACACAATAAATTTTTTCCATTTGATTGATATATTCTTAATTTACAAATATTTAACACTTAAAATAATAATCTAAACTTAATTATAAAGAAATGTTAAGAAGCACTCTAAAAATATTGACAATTAGAGACATTTATTTTAGTCTAATCTTAAAAATATCGAAAATTAAAGAGATTGTAAAACCTTTTCATCAAAAAAAGATATATATATAAAATTTGTTGAAGCAATAACAGAAATAAGAATAACAAGGATTACCAAAAAATTGTAATTGCATTATTTTCACTTTCAAAGGGCATCATAATGCAAAAGCTTTAATACTGATATTTTTATGATATTGTTAAATTTAATTATTCCTTATCCTAAGATAGATATGAAGGGATAATTAAGATGGGGTCTAACCTAAAACAATACATTGATTCCCTTAAAAATGCTAGGCGAAAGAGAAAGAAATTTTAATAATTGTCAGATAAATCTAAGAAACTCGGGTAAGATAAGACACTTAAAGCGCTCTACTTTTTTGAATAAGTAGGAATAGGTGGATATACAAAGGAACGAATTGTTGAGCTCTATTATTCTGAGTCTTTTGTATTTTTATATATAATTATTCAAAATTTCTTTAAATCAAACTTCTTATTCATAATAGTATTACATAAAAGTATTGGATTTTATTGCACTACTAGAAGGTATGCTTTAGGAAAAAGATATTTCAACCTCAGATATAAACTATTAAAGTTTCGAAAAGCTTAATAAAACAGAATATCATTCTATTATCAATAATAATAATTAACACTTGAATATATTTGATAAAATATTTATTCTTAAAATCTTGAATATAGCAATTTTAATTACTAGTTTAAATTGATAAATAATAATAAATAAAAAACCTGATGTAATCTAAAAATATTTTATAGAAAGACCCCACACAGCTCAAAATAGTTCTATAAAAATAGGCAAATAGAAAAAACAAATTTATTAGATCTTTATTAAGCTATAATTAGAATGATCTAATAATCTTAGTCTAGGAAAATATGGTAATCAATAAATAAATAAAAGCGATGAAATAATGTTGAGTAGTTAATCCTAAGTTAGGTTAAATAGTAGTATTATAGATGGTTATGTGGTGCATCGAAGGTAAAGAATTATATTTTCAGATAAATTATAATGATAGAGATGATATCAAGAGATTTTATACATTCAAAGTAGTTTTATCACTTTATTTGGAGAAGAAATCGATATTAAAAAAGTGAAAGATTTATTTTTTGTGGAATTGAAACAATATTAAGAGATTAATTTTTAAATAAGAAGAGTTTATTAAAAATTGCATTTACAATCAATGCAAATAGAATGCATTAATAAAAATTCAATTAAGTTATTTGATTCTTTGTTGGATGAATAATTAAATTACGATATTTCTAATCTTACAAAAATTTTTAAAACTTTAGAATAGCTATGAATAATAGATAATTGCTATATCAAATTATGACTATGAATAATAAATAATTGTTGTATCAAATTAATACGGCATTCTGGTTAAAATAGAGATACGTTTTTATGTGGTTATCAAATTTACAGTATCAATATAATGAACAAAAAATAAAAAAATATTGTTTGATCAAGACATTAAAGGCCCTTTCGCTAAGTAAAATGATAATTAAATTTAGATTAATTAGCAGATCATCAAGAGGATTCGATTAAATTAGGTCTAAGCTTTTCGTATTATACCAATTATTAACTGCTTTAATAGTAATTAATATTATATTATTATTTTAATCTTGATCTAATGTAATATATATCAATCATTTTATAGGGGTAATTCCATTCAATTCTAATAGTTGATCAAGTTGAATCTACATAGTTTACAAGATATCGAAATTTTCTTTGTTTAATTAACAAACCATGAAAAAAATTGCAAAACAATCATTTATCATTTCGCCACTATACTCTAAATAATGAGCTTATCTTTCTGCATCATTATTAGTTGGAATAACTTCCCCATAAACAAGTAGTTTAATGAATGCCATAATAAATGTAACTATAATTATGAATGATTCACAATATCTATATTTGTACATTAAGGATGTTTTATCTAATTGAAAAATGAATAAAAAATCTGTTAATGTTAGAAGTAATTAAACAGTGTATTCTATCCAATGAGAAGCAGGTTCAAAAAATTCAGGATTGAATACAAATAATACCAAAGCTATCAAAGTTCCTCCTATATTAATTATTATTAAATATATCTTGATGGAATCTAATGTCACTATGCCTGTTAATATGAGAACACAACCCTCACTCAAGGCAAATAGAAATGCCCCCCAAAAATCTAATTCATGAAATGGTAAATAATAATATTCTTCGATTATCTCTTAAGTTTGAAAATTTGCAATCAATAATGATAAATTGCAAAAAAAATTGATAACAATCACTAGAATAAAGAAAGCAATAATGAATTTTTTAAGTTTATGTTCATTATAAAAATGATTGTACAATAAGCTCTAATTTTAAAAATTTAATGAGTAACTTTTAGTACTTTATTTCTCTCCATTTTCCTCTAATGAAATTTGTGCATTAGCGTGTTCAAAATTTAAACTCATTTTAGTTGAAAATCTTTAATTAATGAATCACCACATCTGATTTAATCTGATTATTAAATATTGATAATCCGTCATTAATTAATATATATTAAATTAGAATTTATTACTTTTAATTAAAGTAATATGACTCAATTTAAATAATATATGAATATTTATATATTGAAATTTGAGAAAGATTATAGATTATCGAAATTTTATTTATGATAAATTAATAATCATTTTTACATCTGTCCATTAACAAAAATATTATATTAGCAATAGATTAATGTAGAAAATGAATATTATGAATACATAATGATATACCAAATATAAAAGTTCATAGCATCAAAATTTCATATAGTATTTTTATCTCATAATTTATCCAAAATAGCTAAAAATACAATTAAACTTGAGATGAAGAAAACTATATTAAAATAATATTTTTTAAATAAAAATTTTTATAGAAGGGATTTGAATTTTCTTTAAAATTTTAGGTTATGAATTAGAAGAAAAGTATATTTCATCGAATAGTAATAGGTATTTGATAAGTTTTTATATATTAATTTATTGAAACATCAAATAATACCCCAAGTATGAAATAACTAATCAAATATTACAAGACTTATGTTATGTGGTTTAAAAAAGAAATATCCATACCTAAAAGTTTTTATTGGAGTATTCTTTAACAATCAAAGAAATACTTTTTCATTTTATATTTTAATATTTTTCTATTTTTATTTATTTCAATAATGATGAAAAAGTTCAAATTATAGAAAAAATAAATGAACTCTAAATTTATTTAGTACTTTGTTTATGCCAAAATTAGTTTTTGTTCCTCAATGACGTATTATTTCATTACAAACTTTCTCAATTTTTTCTTTCTTTATCAAAAGAATTTTTTAATTGTAATATTTTCCATATCCAATTATATTCATGAATCACCACCCTAAAGCATATTTCTTAACCCCCTTATCAAATTTAGCCAAAGTAACCAAAAATACAAATGTGGATGAAGAGGACGAAGCTAAACCATTCAGTCTTGTCTCAATAAGACGATGGTGGAAGATTTTAAAATAAAACCTTGTTGCTGTTGTGCAAGACCAACAAAGAGAAATTGGAAAGATTAATTCATTTGGCTTTGATATTTTAATATGTTTAAATAAAATACAAATAATATTTACCATCCTAGAAGTTCAGGTACAATTCAATATGAAATTAGACAGAATTATTGAACTTAACTTTTTTCTTTATGTTTGCCTTCAAAGTGTTAATTTAATGGTTAAATTAAATGTTATGAATTAAGATAACTCTAAATAAATAATTCTAAATTTAGATCAAGGTGGACGTTTTATTTAACTGCAATACTGTGAAAATAAGTAATGATTTAAGTAATTAATAATAAAATAATATTTTGGGATTGATACTATACCATAAGTATAGTTAATTAAATTAATAAAAATAGAACATTAAAACTTAATATAAATAAATCCTATTCATTTAGCTCATTGTGTTGCTCTTCCTTAAATTCTTATAAGGTTGAAAATAGATATGAATTCAAAAAAAAAAATTGATGGCTAAGTACTGAAAGATTCAATCAAAGTAAAAGCGAAGATTTTAATTAAGATTAAATAAATGAATAAAGTATTGAATAATCATTAATAAATATAGATTGTATTGATCATGATATATCAAAATATTTTAGTAAGGAATCACTTTGAAATATTTTAATGCTAAGTATTTGTTAGGCATGAAATATTTATGGTTTAAATTGATGGTTTAGGAGTTCTTAGTACTTAACAATCTCAAAAACAATCATAATATAAAATAATAAAGATTCATCAGCGTATTTATAAAAAGGTAAATAATATTTTATTTATAGCTGATTTACTTTCGGATTTAGGTAGACAAGAAGAAGCATATAAGAAATATAATACATCAATTAAATTTAATCGTTAAAATGCATTGCATTAAGAACAGAGGTACCTAATAATTCTTTAAATAGCTATCCTATTTAAAGATATAAACAATAATGAAGAAGCTTTCGAAGATTCTAATTACTCTATTTTACTTGATTCAACTTCAGCTACTTCATATAAGAATAGAGGTAATTTTGATATATATGATTTAGCTATTTTTTATAAGACTCTCAATAAAAAGATTGAAGCAATCAAGGCCTATAAGAAATCGATTTAATTAGATCCCAATATATCAGATGCATATATGAATAGAGCTTAATTTAAATAATTACAATAGCTGTAATTATTTTGGATTTAGGCAAATATCAAAGATGGAGAAGAAAATTTAATCATAGCTAAATATCATTTTTCTAAAAGATGTCATTTTTATACAACTGGGAAAGATTGATTAAAATTAAATTTAATTAGAGGAAGAATAAACTCAAAAAGAAATATTTCTTTTTCAATCCATATGGTATCCAAGTTCAAAAGATTTTAATAAATTAATAAATTAAAATAGATCATATCATTTACATGATTCTTTAGGGTTTAATTTTAATGAAAAAAGAAACAAAAAAAATCTCTAATTATTAAGAATAAATAGAAGAAAAGATTATGAAAATCGAAGCATGATGATTTAAACAAATAAAGAAATCTGTCAGTTAAAAAATCAAAATGAGATGAATAAATAAGAAGAATCAATTTAAAAAATCTAATGATTCTATTTTTTGTTATTTTTCTTTAGATTAATTTGATTTTTTGATGCATGCTCTATTATATCAATAAATTTAATTTAATTATGAAAATGCTGTTGAAACTATTATTTAAATAGCTGCATCACAATTGAATTAAGTTGCACAATCAACTTTAAAGATCTTAAATTCTTTTCCTTATATAGGTTCAATTATTTAAATAATATTAAATGTTCTCCATTTTTGTCTAGAATAATATTTTAACAAAAAAAAAAAGAAAAAATTGATAACTTTTGTTTGTGTTACAAAAATAAAAGCAATTTCTTATGCTGATAGGGAAAAAGAAGAAAAATAAGCACCATTTTAAATAATACAAAGATTTGATGAATAAGACATATCAACACAATTGTTAAAATTAAAAATAGAGGTAGAATAAATATCTCAAACAGAAAAATAATTTATTCATTATGCAGACGGTATTTATTGACAAAAGGGAATTAATGATATAATTGTGTTAAACTGTTTTGAAAACAATATTGATGAAATTAATAAAAATTATTTAAGATCATTGAGAGAAGTTATTCAGGATTCATTTTAAATTTTAAATAATAGCCAGAAAGATAATAATTTAATTCTTTTTAATCCAGGTAAAAGTTGTTTTAGAAGATTTTTGGTCTTTTGCTATAAATGTAATATCTAATGAAATATTATTATTATTTTGATAGCATATTTAATCTGAATATACTATTTGATTCAATTCTTATTTAAATAAATATATTTGAGAAATTTCTTGAATCTATTGAAGAAAACGAAGAAAAGATAATTGATTCAAAATATTTAATCAATGAAATTGTTCAACATCATGATGACAATTTTAGTATTAACAAATGGTTTGATCAACATACTAAATAGGTTTTTACTTAAAATAAATAAATGAACCAGAATACGCTTTATAAGAATGCTATTAGATAACTAATTTATCATATCAAAATCAATTTTTCCTTAATAACTAATGTAATAATAATCTCATTTAATAGGTTATGAAATAAATATATTTGAGAAATTTCTTGAATCTATTGAAGAAAACGAAGAAAAGATAATTGATTCAAAATATTATTCCATGCATTTAGTTATTAAAGGTTTAATGATATTATAGATTTTTTAGGATAAAAGTTAAATCTTTAAGGAAAATACAAAGAATCAATAGAATATTTTTACGAAGCCCTTGAAGTTGACCCTTATAATAATATTGCTTTTATGATTTTAGGAAAAATATTTCTTCAAGATGAGGTAAAATCTTACATAATTATTAGGATTTTGCTGATGCAATATATTATTTTGATAAAGCTATCAAGTTAGATCCATAATGCTATATCTTGCATTTATTAAAAGGTAATTAATATTAATATATAAATAGGAAATGCATTATTTTATTTCGATGAATTTGAGGACGCTATGAAAAGTTATAACAAAGTTTTAGAATTAGATTCAGAGAATCATGTAGCATTTTTTAATAAATGTAGAATATTTGTTAGTAACTTTTTAGGTGTTTGTTTAGATAAGTTGTAAGAATATAATAAATCTTCAGCCTGTTATGATTAATATATTTCTCTATTTCCATCAGATATGTAGCCATATCTTAATTAAGGTATTTAAGATTTACAGAATTAAAGGTATAATGCTAGCAATGTAAAATAATATCGAAGAAGCCCTTACTTATTTAGATAATTTTTTTGCTTTTGGTGGAACGAAAGAAATAGCCTATTACCTTAAGGGTTTGAATTATTTGATTTTATAGGAATGTGTTTAAAAATCTTAGAGAGATATGAAGAAGCCTTGCCTTATTTTGATTAAGCAATAAATCTAAGTTCAAATTTTTCTTAAGCCTACGTTGCTTAAGGTTTGATTTATATAATCAGTAATAGGGAGTGTGTTAAGCTAATTACAGAGATATGACGAAGCTATTATAAGCTTTGATAAAGCCTTAAATCATGGAGAAGAAGTAGATGCTTATGAATATGGTATGAATTTTTATTTTAGCTTAGGATCTGCACTATTTGGATTGGGAAAATATGAAGAGGCAATAATTTAATTTGACAAAGCTATAATAGAAAATACATCATGTTCGAATACTTATTACTTAAAAGGTATTTAGCTTTATTTTCAATTTTAGGATAAGCTTTATTCTATTTAGGAAATTTTCATTAAGCTATAGTTTCAGTAGATTAAGCTATTAATCTTAGCCCTTAAAACTTAGAGTTTAAAATTTACAAAGGTACTTTAGAAATTATTAATTAAGGCAATATTTTATTTACTTTAAAACTATATGATGAAGCTCTCTAAATATTTGATGAAATAATTGAATAAGATTTTTAGAGTGTGAAAGCCTATTAAGGCAAAGGTTTTTTTTTTCTAATTTTAAGGATTAATATTAAATATGATGAATAAATATGAGGAAGCAATGAAATAGTTCGATAAAATTATAGAAATAGATCATTAGAACCCACTTGGTTATTCTCTTAAAGGTTAAAAAACTATTAATTATAAGGACTCACCTTAGAGTTCTAACAACAATATCAACACGCACTAGTTTATTTTAACACTTCGATTTAAATGGATCCAAATTCAAGTTTTTCAAATCACCATCTAGGTTATAATAAATTTCTATTTATTAGGGTTGTGCTTATATCATTTACACCAATACTAAGAGGCAACAGAGTTCCTATAAAAAGCAAAAATATAAGACTCAAAATTTCCATATATATAATTATATTTAGGTATTTTAAGTATTTTTACTCTTAGGACTTTCATTATTTGAATTATATCGATATGAAGAAGCTTTATTAAACCTTGAAAATTTTATAAAGTTTATTCCTGATAATCCAAAAGCACAATTTACTATTGGTACAATACAAAATTATAATTATAGGTAGGACTTTACTTGAATTAAAAGAATATTAAAAAGGTGTGATCCATTTTGACAATTCTATAAAATTGGATCCAAATAATGTATTTGCATACCTTTATAAAGGTAATTAATTAGATAAGATTTTTTAGGAATGGCTTTATTTAATTAAAAGAAATATCTCAAAGCATTAAAATGTTATAATTAAGTACTAAAATTAGATAAATAAAACTAAGTTGCAAATTGTTAAAGAGGTATTACAATAAATATTTTTTAGATATAGTTATAGATTAATTATTATAAAATTGTGATTTTATAGATGACTTTAAAATTTCTTTAGCTTGCTTTGATGAAATAATTTCGACTGATTCTAAAATAAGCCTCGCATATTTCTAGAAAGGTTTATCTAAAATTGTATAAAAGGTTTGCGATTATTTGATCAAAAATATAATGAAGAAGCGCTATTTTAATTTGATTTGGCAATTAAATTTGATCCAAATTTTGATTAAGCCTATAATTATAAAGGTTAGTGATAAAATTCATAATTTAAGGAGTTATCTAGATATATATAAGTAGCATGATGATGCTATCAAATTATTTGATAAAACTATTGAATTAAATCCAACACACTATTTGGCTTATTTTAATAAAGGTGAATTCTTATTTGTAGTTTTAGGAACAGCATTACTTTAATTAAATAAATTTAGAGAAGCTCTTCCTTATTTTGATAAAGCAATTGAAATCAAACCTTTTGATATTATGGCATATATTAATAAATGTAGTTTTTAAATCTAATTTTAGGTCTTGCTTTAGATAAATTGTAGCAATATGAGGATGCAATTGTTTGTTTTGATTAAGCTATTAAAATTTTTCCTAAGAGTAGAGATCCATATTTTAATAAAGGTTATAAATTACCATTAATAATCATAAGGTGTGACTTTATTTAATTTGAATAAAATATAAGAAGCTTATGAATGTTTTGACAAAGCTTCATAATTAGACCCTAACCATAGAAGATCATAATTTGCTAAATGTTAATCTTAAATAATTATTTTAGGTGAAACATTAGAAATTTTAGAGAATTATGAAGAATCAATTGCTTGCTATGATCAACTCATAAATTACAAATTATTTTATGAGGAAGCAATTTTAAAAAAAGGTAGATTAATAATTAATTTTTCAAGGCTAATTGCTATATAAATTAGAAAGATACTAAGAGTCAATCAAATATTTTACAATTTATTAAACTTTAAATCCAGAAGCTCAAAAAATTTACGAATAATTTTGTAAAATTTTAGTCATCAAAATAGTTAAACCCTTATTCGAAAACATAACTGCATCTGAAGAGTTGGATTTTTGATTAAAAGTTTTTATTTAAATCCAAAATAATATTAACTTTTAGACATCTCAATTAAAAGACTAATTGATATAAAATAATTGGTCCACTAAATATTTTCTATTTAATAAATTAATTTGATTCTTCTTTATAAAAAGATTAGAGTTGGTGATAGACCATAAGATGAAGGATCAATTAAGATTGGAAGTTGGGTTGAATTGAGTGAAAATTTAATGATGATTCTTAATTCACATATAAAGGTGAGTATAAAAATTGTGGGAGAGTTGGTATGTGGAATATTGTAGCTTGGGTAAGAAAAATGTAAACATTATTTAAATTTAATTTTTAGTGGTGGAGATTTATAAACTGAAGGAGATTCAACTAAGATTGGAAGTTGGATTGAGCTGAGTGAAAAGGAGAATATAAAAACGGTAGAAAGACAGGTCGATGGGGTTTAATATTTAATTGAAAATTGATGTAAAATTAATTTAATAAAATTCTAGAGTTGGTGGATTATATAAAGAAGTGGAGGGAAATTCAATTAAAGTAGGATATTTGTTTGAGATGAACCATAAGTTTTGAGAGAATTTTTAAGTTATTGATACAGGTGAAAATAATAAAATAGGTAGAAATAGATTTAATGATAAAAGAAAAATTTAAAGAAATCAAATAATAAAAATATATCAGTTCTATCCATTCATTAGAATCTTATATATTTAAAAGTTTAATCTTATTATAACATTAATGATAAATTAAACTTAACTTGATATATGTCATTATTTATTTGCTAATTTTTTTCTTGACTAATTATAATTTTTTAGACTTAAAACATAAAAGAGATTATTTTATGATCCAAACTACAATAAATTTAATAAATAATTTAAAACCTAACTCAATCGTTATGATATTAAAAATCTACATCTGTTTTAATATCAATCATCATTACACTTATATTTATTTTATATAATAAATTAATTGAAAACAATAATTTTGAATTTTATTGCAAATAAATTTTTATATATTTTTAGTATTATTTCAATTGCTACTTTAAAATAAATTTTTGTACTTTTAAAAGTATTTTGCTTTTATTTTAATGAAATCTTAGCCATTTTTTTGGAGAAATTTGATTCCTTTTTAATAAATTTATTACCAAGAAGCTTTATCGTTCTAGCAATGTAATTCCAAATAAAATAAAGAGACAATCGTTGCCCATAAAATATTTTCTAAATGATTTTCATTCTCTAAACTAAATAATTTGATTAAATGATTTGTTCTTTCATCTAAAATAAAGCTTCCATTTGCCTATACATACTTAAATAAATCAATATAATTTATTAGAACAGTTTATCCATATTTTTTTTATTCAAAAGAATTCAATTTTTGAGTTTAATCATATTAATCTTTTGAAATTTCTTGATTTTCTTCTTAACAACACTGTATATCAGGTTCCTAAATACATAAAGGCATTACACTAGATAAAACTTACATAGGATCTGAAGGTTACATACATTAATCCATAGAATTATCAGAACTTTCAGAATCCATACTATCATTATCCTTTGAATACTAATCTGATATTGATTCAACTTTTTGATTTTAAAAATAAATTTTATCTGTAATTTATTATTTAAAATTATCTTTTAAATTACAGATTTCACAAATAAAAGCTGTTTTCGAGCATAAAATTTGATTTTCTATGGATAAATTAATCAAATCTTAATCATAGAAATTCCATTAATCGACCTTAATTTTATTCAGTTTTTTAAGGTTTAATTATTAGGAATTTTCATAATAATTTATAAATTTATGTGCAGCTAACTTATGAAAGTACTCGGATTGTTATGATTCATTTATATTAAATGTGTATTTGTATGAGATTTTCTTATTTTCTTAAGGATCATAACAACTTAAATGAAAATCTAAAATTTTCTAAATAGGATTAGCAAATAACACTTATATTACTAATTCTTCATTTTATTTAATTGAAGTTAGCGATTCTGGATCAGGAATTATTTGAGAGACATTAATTTTTGGAAAATCTATTTTAAATCCTTTTAAATAATATGTCATAGAATCATCTAACAAATCAATCACTTTGGCATTAATGTCTTCGTTATCTGCAACAAAATGGCATTTGCCATTTCCAATTTCTGTTATACTTTTCAATAAGTTTTGATTGCATCCATCACCAATACCTAATGCATAAATTCTATAATTGGCTTTGTTTTCATTCTTTACTAAATCTATAATTCTTTCAGGAGAATCGTCTCCATCTGTTAATATAAATGCATTGATTGTTTCCAAATTAGCAGTCCTATTTTCTCTATTGTAGATACCAACTTATAATGCTTTATAAATATCAGTTCCTCCAAAATTAGCCTCCATTTTATTTACATCATCAATTGCTTTATCTTATGATTCTTGATTATATTGTTATGATTCTTCAAACATTTTTTTTGAATTGCTACCGAAAGAAATTACATTAAATAGACAATCTTCAGGCAAGCTTTTTATGAATAAAAATAATGATTGCTTTGCTTTCTTTATTCGTGTTCCTTCCATAGATCCACTTCTATCAATTAAAAAAAGATAATTCTCTCGCTTCATTTTTGTTTATGTAGATACATTTGAATCATTTATATAAGAATTATATGCATCTTCTGGAGGTAGTTAGTTAAATTTAGGTATTAATGTTAAAGTTGCACAAAATTTTACATGTTGCAAAGCATGATTATTTGTATGAGTTAAAAAGGAATGCGGCTAATTGATATCATTAGATTAAAATAATAATGAAAAATTTTTAGTTGGATCAAAATTTTATGGATATTTATTATCTAAGGAGATTACTTAACTCTTTTTTTAATTTACATTGAAAAATTACTAATAATTATTTTCCAATTTAATTTAATGTGTTGGGGATTTTACAAATGTTAATAAGTTTTATAAATGAATTGTTACTATAATATTTTATTTATAGTTTTATTCTAATCGTTTCAAATCAATGCTTTGTTATACTTATTTATAAAATGAATAATAATTAAACTGTTAATTTTGTAATTAATGTATTGATGATATTTCTAGTATCCAAAATTAGTTTAAATAAACTTTTAAAGGCTATATATATTCAAAGGTAATTTTCAAAATTTTTCTAGGTGCTAAACATCCAATCCTTACTTTTTTTAAATCAGTATTTTATTTATCCTGTTAACTTAATATCATTATTTCTCCTTGTTTAAGCCTTTCTTTATATTTATATTCTTATTTTACTTCTTCCAGCTCTTTTACTATACCTTGAACTTTTTCTTCACCTAATTCAGCTACTATCTTACTTACAGCTGATTATTTATCTATTATGAACATATATTCTAATGAAATTGGAACCTAATAGTGTTATGTACGATATAATTATTAAATTTCAACTCTTGCTATTCCAGGTTAGACATTAACAATATAATTTACCGATTCAAGTTATATTGGTAATTTATTATTGATATCATAACAAATAAATAAAGGTGGGGTTTTGTTTATACCTTCAGAGTATTCTATTAAATTTGAGTGTAGAGATTCACTTATTTCTGGATTATAAATGACTATTAAATTATAAAGATTATGCTTTTTCTATTAAATTTAGTTTAAATTAATATTCATTAAGTTTTTTTTTAATAGAATTATAAGAATTGTTTTTCTTTATAAATTATTCTATATTCAAATTCAAGCGTCTAAGAATCTTGATTAATATTTGAAATAAATAATTATTTGATTATGTCAAAAATCGTCAAAGTTCTTTTGATATTTTTCTCCCCTCCCATTTATTTTTTTCAAAAATAATATATTAATAATTAAAGACTTTTAAAAATTTAAAATAAAGAAGTAATTTTATGAAGTTTTAAAATTATTTAAATATAAAAACTTTCATGCAATAATTGTAAAGAAATACAAATAAAGGTTTGTTATATGATTGTTTAGATATCTCTAAACTTATTAAAAATTTATACTTTAACTTTATGTTAATTTATACATTCTCATTTATTTTATTATGAATTTCAATTTTTAATCTGTTGTAATGTATTAAGAATCTAATGTTATTTATTAAACTTTACTTTATTAATCAATACTAACAACTATCATTTCTCTTTATTTTTTATCGTTATTCATATCTAATTATTATTAAAGATTTTAAATGTCTTTTTTTATTATTTATTAAGAATCAACCTCTCTTTAAATTTATTATTTTTTTAATTCATTAAGATCTCTTATCTTATTCTTTCTTCTAATGCAAAATTGATTTCCTTAATTTTTATTATTTCTGAATTTGGATTAGAATTACTTCTATAAAAATGAAAAAATATACTTATTAAGTAATGATTCATTGATGATATTTTTTATTCATTATCTCAACTACAATTATTTTCATAAATAATTTCATATAATAATTATGTTAATTCCTCTTTATCTTTTAAATCAAATGAATAGAATAGACTTCTAACATTTGCATAAATTTTTAATAGTACTTCTAGGATATTCAGGAACTATGTCTTCTTACTAATCATTATGTTATTTGAATGGATTCAATCAGCACTTGAAAATAAACATCATTTCTTCGTTGTCTGCTTTGCCTCTCTAATTCAAAATTTAAGATTTGCTTAAAAATGGAGATGAATACTATTTCTAAAGATTTTTTACACAACAAATATATATTATTTAACTTCCTGTTTAACAATACTAATATTATGAAGAGATTTTATAGAATTATTGTGAAATTATTTAGATTATTAGTAAGAAGAGTTGAATCTGAGTTAGGTCTAATTGAATGAAATAATCTATTATTAAATTAATGGAGTCTTAGTTAAGTTTATTTTTATCCTATAAAAAACATTTTTTATTAGAAATATGTTCTTTAAGTGCTTCCTCTAAGATTACTCTTAATTAAGTATGCATAAATGTTAACAAAGATTAGCAACTCATAAGTTTTAGTGTCACATGGAACAATATTGAAAAAAATATCTTTATGTCTTGAAACTGAATAAACTATTAAATATAAAATAATGTATATTACAGTTCATCATCTTTATAATTAGGAAAAGGAAAATTTGACAAAGAAAAGGATTCTAAACATATAGGTACATTTAAGCATTGACAGATTAAAATATAATTATTATGAAATAAAATGTCTAGGCAAATATTGGTTTGAAAATTCTTTCTATATTGTATTTAGTTACAAATTAATAATTAGATTACTTGTTTAACAAATATTTGATCGGAATATGCTTAAGTTTTACATTAAGTATTTAATAGAGAAAATATTGTATATTTAATTTAAGACAATTAGGAAGGAGTAAACTTATATGAATTAATTATGAATTTCACATTAGATGGAATTTATATATTAATTATTATGAAAATAATTTGAATTAAAATCAATTTTATGACTTTAACTTTAGTTTATTTACCTTAATTAATAGTACCTATTATAAATTAGAAAATATCTTAGTATTTATATGTAACACTATCTTAAAGCTATTAATAACTGCTATTAGAGATATCCATTTCAGTGATATTATGCATAGAGATATTAAACCTATAAATATATTATTCAAAAATAAAGATTCCATAAAAGGATTAAATAAATATTTACAGAATTTCATATTAGATGTTCATAAAGATCCCCGATAAGATTTAAGAATATGAAGAACCTCTTTAGAAAAATTCAAAGATATTTAAATTGTATTAATTTCTTTTATTTATCACTATTGGGGATTTATTTCCTCGAAAAACATCAAGTGAAAAATTATTGATTTATGAAATATACAATATAGACTTTAAAATTTTATAATTGTATAAACTAGCACTAGAAGAAACAGTTCTTCTGATAAACTTCTTGAAATTGGCTCAGAAAAAAGAATAAGAGTAGCAGCTTTCTATCTCATCATTATTTTTACGTGCCGTTATTCAATAAGATTAATAGTAAATGGCTATAAAAATGTCAATATAAATTGCTAAAACTATGGACAGAAGGAATAAATCTTCCTAAAAAGAAGTTTTCAAATTGAAAAGCATCATGAGAAATTATAAGTATCAAGAATCATTCGTATTAGTGGTGCAAATTTCAAAGTAATGATAAAGATTTTCAAATTTACTCATCTCAAATAGTAAGAAAAGTTGAAAATAAATAAAAGTGAACCCCAAGGTATGCTAAATTAAGAAATTTTAGGCTAAAAATCTTTAATTATAAATCATACAATTCTTATATTTTTAAAGCAATATTAAAATTAATAAATAAATTATTGAAACACAAAAATGATATGTAATGTTTTATGATTAATTTCTATTGCTTGAGGAAAAATTCCCCTTTTTCTTTCACCACTTCTTTAATTTTGTTGGATATGTATTTCATCTACATGTTCTTCTTTTCTGCACATTTTTTTCCAAATTTTTTCTGTGACAGTACCCATATGTTGATTTCATCTAGCGTCTTGGCCCACTTCTCTCCTTATGCCCAACCTTCTACAAAATGTTGTATCACATAATCCCTATCGAACCATTGATGTTTGTGTTCCTTACCTTACATAATTATCAAATGATTCTGAAGCAGAAAATTTATTCTCTATCATAAGAAAAAAGGGAATTTAGGTAAAAAATATAATTTAAAATTAATCCACCTCATTTATTATTAAACTTTTGAATCTCTTTTTATTAGAAAATAGAATTCCAATTTGATAGGTAAAAAAAAAAACAGTAATAGTTTAAGATAGACAAAAAAAATATATATCATTAGATTATATGTGCATTTATGATTTATAATTCGGAAGACTAAAAAATGATTTATGAAGAATTAAACTAATATGATTATAGATATTTGGTTAGTAAGAACCTCAAGTTTAATCTTTTGATCATTCTTAACCTATCTTAAATCTATAACATTAATAATGATTATAAATTTTTATGAATATAAGCCAGCTTTATACTATCATAATTCAATTTCTGAACTTATGTATTCTAAATTCCTTGTCTTTTCTTTAAATTTAAACTAAAAATATAAGAGGAGGCAAAAAATTATTGAAAAAAGAGCATATGCCGATGAACCAAAGTTAATTCCAAAGTCTGTAGGTAGATTAAATGTAACTAAATATGTACCATTTGAAAAATTGTTCTAACAAAATATTGAAACATTTATGATATCATTATAAATCATGCAGAGTAATTATGTATAGATTAGTTATAAAAAAAGGGATGTTGCTTGTTGATATTCTTAATTTACAATCATTACATAAGAAAAGTTTGTTCAATTTTTCACTTATCATAAGTTCATGTATAATTAAAATCCCAGGAAATACTAGCTGGAAACTGCAGAAAGGCAATTATTAAACAGTAAAGTGAAATCCTATAAAGAGAAATTCTACTTTTTTTTCTTTATTCTTTAAGAATATTTTACCCAAGAATTTAGGCATTTTCTTGGTTTTGGTTTTGTGGTAAATATTTTATGAATGATAAAGATATAAGTCTTCAATAGATATAGATGAGTTTCATCCTTTACATATCTTTAGATAAGAATTGAATTTAAATGTTTCATTATGTAATTAAATTCAGTTTGAGTTATTACATAACTATAATCAATAATCACAGCATAAAATCGATTAAATGTACAAAGTGACAGAAATAATAAGTTTAAAGATTTTGATTCAATTATAAAGGTGAAAAAAATTTTAAATTATTAGAATAATTGATTTAAATTACAAAAGCTATTCATTCTCATATTAGGAAATTTTAAAAATACTTATTATTAATGAGAAAAATTAATAGAATATCTATTTTGATTATAAAATCAAAAATTAACTATAATATGAGAGTTAAATGATATACTTAAACATTGAGAAGATGAAGTTAGCATTTATAAGAATGCTTATAAAATTAAGATTTATTAATTTAGTATAGTTTGATTCATTAAATCTAATTTATTACTATTTAATTAGAGAGCTTTATCAACAAATATTAGGAGAAAGTTGAAATATATAATTAAAATTATTGGGAAGTGACTTATATATGGGTGTAGCTGAACTCTTATATTTATATAATATAAATATTTATCAAGAAAGTTTATCCAAAGTCCCCTTTATTTAATTTGTAGATATTATGGATTTGTATGTTTTGCTATTAATTATTTCTTAGCTCTAAAATTTGGTTTGAGAGGGTGAAGAAAATATACAGACTTTCTTAAAACTACATTTAGATATTTAGATGAGCAATAAGATACTCTTTGTATTTTTGAGTTTGGATCAAAAAGCAAATGCAAATGATATAAGTAATAATGAAAATTTAAAAGAATGAATATTTCTATTTTCCGTTTGACATTATAGAGCTGATTGCACTTTTCCATTTCAGTTTTTAAAGTTTCCTAAATTTTATTTAATTATTATTTAATTTATCCATAAAAAGTTAGGTTAATTAAAAATATTTGTATGTTTTAGCAATAAAAATTTTTGTAATCATAAGAATTTAATATAATTATACTAATTCATAATTTTGATAATTGTTTCTTTATGTAATCCTTCTCATTGGATCCTTTTTACAATGCAGTTAAATACAATTATTTTGCTTCAGATCTCCTTCCTAATTCAAATAATGCATCAGCTGATTTCATACTATATTTTTACCTTTTAGTTTCAAAGTCACAGGTTTAACATGAAGAGAAAGATCTTTATCGATTCTTTTAATTGGTGTAATAACATATTGACTATTTAAATAATTAATGCAAAACCTTTAATTTTTTGTTTATTTTTACCTTTATTTTCAAATGCATAAGCATTTTTAGAATTAATTTAAATTGATTAGTCTAAACTGTCGATAACCTAAATAATAATTTTAGTATTTTAGTACCTTTGTTATTCCAAGCCATATCATTTTTAGAATTTATTTAAATTGCTTTGTCATAATAGTCAACAGCTTCTTGGTATCTATTTAATTTTTTTAATGCAAATCCTAAATAAATATATTATATATTGTTCTACCCTTATTAATCCAAGCACTATCATGTTAAGGATTAATCTAATTAGCTCATAGCACTCAAGAGCTTCTTAAAATCTATTTAATTTCCTTAATGCAAAACCTAAATAGTAATGTTTAGTAAATAATTTACCTTGATTATTTCATGTATAATTATCCTAAGAATCAATTAATATAGCTTTGTCTAAACACTCAATAGCCTCTTAAAATCTATTTAGCGTAATTAGACGTGAAAATTATGAATCCTTAATTGATCCTAAAACATATCAATTATATGAGGACATTTCTCTCTTGATTTAATTTATTAAATTAGTGCTCTCCAAGTATATCGAAGAAAATAATATCGAGGGACTCCAATTTAGAAATGGCTAATTGAATTTATTTTCTTTTAAAATTAATCTTAATTGATTATAAAAATGTTAAATAAATAAATCATAATTGAACAGTGCTTCTGAATGAATTTTAATTAATAGTAGCTATTCTATAATTAAATTTAAGTTATTTGAGTTAACATCCAGACATAATAAATGTATAAAAAAATATCCTTAAGGTCCATTTAAGCCTAATCTCATATGTTATAGGTATTACTTAATGCAAACACATATTTGTAAAGAAAAAGAACACCTAATCAAGCAATTAAATAATTTTAATAAATTTCTTTGCTCCTTTTAAATAAATAATATATTGTTTCAGCATAAACTAATTGATTATATTAATTGCTAGTCACTAAATAAGCATGTATTTTGTTTAGATCATTTTCCAACAATTTTATGACTAATTATTGTAATTCACTATGGAAATAGCAAGAATGGTGGAATCATGTAAACAAAGATGGTTGTTTAAGTATGACAAATGAATGGTGTAGTGCATGAAAAAATGTTCTGTGTATTGAAGAAAGTAATTCAATGAAAAAAATAAAAGACTTTTTTCATAAATACATATGAATCGTTGTTCTAAAGTGAAATTAAATAAATTTTCACTCTAAAGTAGATGTGGACTGAGAATTATAAGAGTAAATAATTTAAGATAAATACTACTCATATGGGTTTGGTCAAAACTGTCATATTACTGCCGCCCTACATCACGACAGTAATATGGTCGGGGCCAAGGCAGAAAACTGATTTTTGAGGAGTTGCAGTGCCCCGTCCCCCATGGGGGATAGGGGATAGGGGATTTTTTATATCAATAAAAGTCTTTGTCTAAACAAAAGTCATAACTAATAAACAGATCTTTGACTAAGCAAAAATCATTACTAAA
>CAJJDN010000142.1:299744-315039 GCA_905182985.1 Paramecium sonneborni | reverse complement strand
TAAAATGGAAAATCCAACTAATGAAAAATATTTTTATTATTATAATTGAAAATATCTTTCAAAGTATAAATTCCAGTGAAAATTAATTGATTGTAAATCATTAAAATTATCATTTATTATAATAATTATAAAGTTTAAATAAATGGTAACTGATGTCAAATTATAGATTATAAAGGATAGCTTTATGTTTAAATGATAATATTTAATTGATTTTTGATATAATGTAATTAATAATTATTCAAATCAATTTTAGAAGAAAAATTTTGACTAGATAATTTAAATTACCTCTGAATCACTTGTTATCGAATGAAGTAATTTTATTAATTTAAATACAGTCTTAATACATTAGATGTATATTGTTGTTACTGAAAATTTTCAGTTGTAGTTTAAATAAAAGAAATAAACATTTCATAATATCTAATACAGAATTTTAATTTGATATTGAAAAGAATACATTAATATTTGATTATGATATTGATAATGATAATTTAAGAATAATTACAATTTAAAAATCAAACAAATAGTATTTATTCTTTAATAAAGCATTCACATCAAAAAAATCTTTATATATAATTATTAAATCAAATCAAAAGATAATAAAGCAATACCTTCTCTCATTTTAATAGGATATCCACAACTAGTCTAAAAATTAGATTTAGAAATAAAGGAATCATGCTTAAATCCTAATCCATAGATTCTGAAGTTTTAAAAGCTTTTATTTTATTTTGTTGCTGCTGTTGATGTTCTATAGTATACCTAAATACTAAGGATAACCTTATGAAACAATCAACAGCTCTACCAATCATAGTTTAATCAACCATTATTTATGAAGATTAATACTTTTTATTAAAATAAAAATATTTTAAAAAATTAGATAAATCAATAAATTTAGAATCTGTATCAATAAATAAATCAACTCAATATTAATGATATATTTTAATAAGAGATTTCGATTGTGAAGATGAAGATAAGGAGATTAAAACTATTAAAATTTCAAAGTCTATCATACAAAGAATCATAAATAAACATATTGATTGAGCACATTTTTTTTCATATAGTAAAATTTTACAGGAACCAATAATAAAACATTAACAAATAAAAGGCAAAAACTTAAATTCAGTAAATTTAGAATACTTAGTATAATGAGCAAATGATATTCCTAAATATTTAACAATTAATAAGAGAGTTGAACAATTAACTTAGGGCCAAAAACAGAAATAAAATCCCCCTAGCAGATATACCATTTAAACCGCAACAAATCACATTCCCCACGCTATGACCATCTATTTTGGCTTTTTATTATCCTGTTTTAATATCCCATAATCTGATTGACTCATCATAACTACCAGATGCTAAAGTAGTTTAAAATAAATTTTATACTAAATTCTTAAAATTTATTTAATTCATAAATCTATTCATTTAAGTGTTTGAACCCTGTATTTTTGATAAAACTATTATTTTATTTCAGAGCTACTGATAAGATAGTGAGAGAAAAATACTCAGTATATCACTAATGTAGTTAAAGGCTTATTAAATGCATATTATCTTCAGTAATTTTACTTTAGATATGACTAAAATAATACAATTAAAAATATAAAAAAAACCTAGAGCTGAAGATCTTCAAATAAAACAAAAGCAAAAAGCTTAGAATTAATTCTATAAAACAAGGAAAACTGAAACTTAAACATTTTAGAGAAGATATTTTATTGTAGCCTATCTAATAATTTTTAATAATCGCAAATTAAATAATTCTCATCTTTGTAGTTTAAATAAATTGCTCTTTTCCCCCAAATAGACTTCAATGTAGACCTCCATATTAATTGCTAAAATATATTTAAAAGATAATCAATTTTAATATATAAACTTTATTTCGAATATTTAGAAAATTAATATAAAAGATTGAAGTGTAAATATTTCTAAAAATTTGGTTCATGATTATTCATAGAACTTTGCTTATTAAATAAATAGGTATTTAAATGTAGAAGATTAAATATACTTTTTCTAATCGAAAGTATAATTTTATGAAAATTTAAGAACATAATATACAATTTGAGTTTTTTTTATATAAAAAACCCATTTTAATTTTTTAATCACATTTACTTTTATGTTAGAGATTAATAAAATTTATTATGAATTGTGAATGATCTGAAAAATAAAATTTAAATGTACCATTAATAATTAAATTCAAATATCATCTGCTCAAACTATCCATCAAGATAACTACTTTATAATGAATTCTAGACTAATTCTAAAGTTAAATTGATGGCTAAAAGTGAAAAAAAAATTTTCTAAGTATTTTCATTTTATAATAAATCTTTTTGAAGAAATAAAATTTAAAATTAGTTTTTCTTGAGATTTAAGCTCTATTGATCAAGCATTAACTTCTTTAAATTAGCTGCATAAATTGATATAAATTTTTGTTTAAAAACTTTTTAGGATTTAGCAAATATAGAATTAATTTAGAAATTTTAATGTTTTTATACATTGAAATAATGTAATCAAGCTTAACAATGTATAAAAAAGCTTAATAATTAGATAAATAATCATAGAATATATTTAAATTAGGATATTTTATTATTTAGATTAAAATAAATTAAAATTGAATTAAAAGAGTTAAAAACTGTAAAGAAGCAATTCAATAATATGATATCGCATTAAAAAAAGATCCTAAAATATTAAATTATGTTATTTATCAGTAAATGGAGTTTGATTTCTATTATTACACCATCATAGAGTCAACTAAATTGGCTGATATTACTGAGCATAAAGATTAATTACAAAAAGATTTGACAATTATTGACTAAATCTTTTAGATTAGTAGACAAAGCAAAGCTTAATAGCTTATAGAAATAAAGAGATATTGCTGATATTGAAGGCAAAAAAGAAATTTAAGACCTTAATAATGATTCCATCCTATATGAACTAATAATCTAATAGAAGTTAATTAAGGAAATGGATATTTTTTATAAATTTAATTAATTTACATTAAAACAATCTCCTTCATAGATATCAATTCTACAGGTAAGTACTCTTAGAAAATTATTGTTTTCTTATACAATCTTGAGATATTACATCATCATAATAGTAAAAGACAATTACAATTTGTTTAATTTATTCTTAAAATCTTGATAAATTAGATGGATCATATGTTTAAAGAGTTAGATGATATTTAAATATATATTCTTTTTCAATTCATTCATTTCAAAATTAATTGGGCATAATTCCAATACCAAAATAAAAAGTCATTATTATGAGTGTTAATATTAGATTAACAATTATTTATATTTCTATTAGATATGTGAAAGTTTCTATTAAATTCATAATTTATATTCCTTATTCATTGCTAGTTAATTTAACAATAAAATATTGTAATGATAATACTTACTATAAATATTAACTATATCTGCTTCCAATAATCAAAGTATCAAAATTTTGTAATTCAAGAATAGAATTACATTTAGTATTCAATAATTAAAAATATTTTCATACTATTCTATTCATTATTGTTATTAAAAACTAATTTCCAAAATTTGATGAATATATTTATATTGGAATAGTATTTTCGATTAATATTTTTGATAGCATAGCAAATTATATCTGGTAATATATTTAGCAATTTAGCTGTAATTGAAATACAAACAAGATTTATTCTATTAAAAACATACCAAAATAGACTTAATAAATATGATTTTAAGGATAAGAAGTTATAGAAACTGATAAGAGAATAATCTTCCTCCTTTAATATTAAACATTGAGGATCATACAGAGTTGAAAAATTCATATAAAAATCCTTTATGAGAAATTAGTCTCTAATTATCAATAGAATATATAATTTAAGGGTGTTCTAGCATTATTATAGTTAAATATATATTGGTCTCTTAATTAATTACAATTTATTCAACAGTTGCATAGGTAAAGTAAGGTTACTAAATAAAGGAATATTATACACTAAATCTAGGGAAAGGAGAAATACTTTGTTTGAAATTAATCAACTGAGAAAGTAGCTGATAAGTGAAACATTCATAAGTTTAATTTATTACACCTTTTAACAATTAAGTTAATTAATTTAATGAAAAATTCTTGTTACAAATGCAAATATTTCAAATTATTTTACAAATTTCCATTCTGTTGTAAAAACACCCCTCTACATTAATTAGTAATCTAAATCAAGTGCATTCCTCCAAATATATTGGAAGTCAATTAATTTTTTGGTTAAATTAGTATTTATTCAATCTAATCATTTTTTAGTTACAATAATAATACATAGAAATAAATTAAATATTAATGGAATAATATTATACATAATAATTAAAACTTATTGTTTGAATAAATTTCATTCTTATTAATAATTCACAAGTTTTCTTATCTATATTTTCTTTGAACTTTCATCCCAAGTAGCAAGAAGTTTACTATCATCATTCATCTTTTCAAAAACATTAAAAGAATCGAAATATATAAATTAAACAATTTATATTTGTTCTTATCCTCTCAATTTTAATATAATTATTGTATCACCTGTTTTATTCAAAAGAATTCAAATTACATCGAAAAAATGCATTACATTCTTTTTGTCTTTATGTTAATTCAATTTCTTTAACATTTTAAATCTCGTTTCCATTATCTAAGATTTAAAAAAGTATGATTGTTCCTTTATTGAGTTAATACATAAAATAATCATCATCAATAAAACATGGTCTATATCCATAAAATTCAACAAAAACTTTTTATAATACAACTCAATTTTGATCACTTTTTCTTCCTGTAATTATTATCATCCTATCCCAATCACAAGATATAAGTTTATTTTCATTTTAATTAATACTTAATGCCCATATAGCACCTTCATGTTCATTTATTGATTAAACTAGTAACCATCTCATTGGATTCTTCCAAAAGTGAATATTATTATTACTTCCAGTTATAATAAGATCTAAACTTTCATTATAAATTAAACAACTAACATAAGAAGAAGGAGCATCAAATTTCTTAATAATTATTGGTTTTGCAATAGGAGTCATTGTCCAAATATGAATTTATCCTTCTTAGCTAGTTGATATGAGTTAATTTTATTTTTACAAAATAGTCATTGTTGTTAGAAATGATTCATCAGATTCTAGTTATCAAAGATAATCAGATAATTAGTTCAAATAGATGTAGATAAACAATTTTCCATAAAAGAAGGGATAAAATATTAGAATGCACTTAGATGAAGCTTAAAGTTTAGAAGATTAAGTATGTGAAAATAAAGTAGAAGCTATGGAATAAGAATATATTGATATAGATGCAAAGAAAGAAGAATATAAAAATACTATTTAACTCAATATTCAAGATAACATAGTATATAATTACAAGAATAAAGTCAAATAATGCCCAGTAGTTATCTAACTTTAGTCTATAAAAGCCTAATAAACATAGAATAGAACAAATATAGATCTTATTTGTGTAATTATGTTAGTGGTTTAATGGAAGGTGAAAAAATAAAATTAGTTTAAAACTCATTGAGATATATATAAAAAATCCTTGATTCTGGTGATAGAATTGCTTTAGTTTCATTTGCAAGTTCATCTTATGTAAATTTACCATGGACTAGAAATCTTCCTGAAAATAAAAATAAAATAAAGAAAGCAATAAAAAATATGAAAATAAGAGATTCTACAAAAATTGCTAATGGTTTAATTTAGGTATAAGAATGATTAGAGATAGGAAATATAAAAATTAAATAACTAATATGTTTATTTTAAGTGATGGTGTGGATGATGATAAAGGTGAAGATTAAAGATGTAAATAAATTTTATATACTTCTAAAATAACAGATACATTTACAATTAATACTTTTGGATATGGAAATGATCATGATCTAAAAGTCTTAAATCATATTTCAAATCTAAAAGGAGGTTAATTTTTTTATATTGATAACATTTAAACATTATCAGAGTGTTTCATTCTAGCTATGAGTGGTATGTTATCAATTAAAGCATAAAATGCAATGTTAAATATTAAATAGATCAATCAGAATTTCAAAATATTCAAGATCTTTGGAGATGATTATTTTGGTAAAAAATAAATGATTCGCAATATTAATTGAATTTCAATTATATCATTGAAGAAGATAAAATAGAATTTGCTTTAGAAATAGAAATACCAAGCTCAAAGTAATTTGATATATAATAAGCTGATGTATTATCAATTGAATTATAAGGATTATTAATTGAAATTAATACAGAATTTTTAAAATAATCTAAATTAATATTATAATTCAGTAATTAGTAAGTTTTAGCAGAACAAAATGAATTAGTAGAAATTAATTATTTAAGAGCAAAAGCTGGAGATATAATTGGATAAGCAAAATAATAAGCTAATTAAAAAAATTTTGATTAAGCTTAACAACTATTAAATAAAATGATAGATGAAATTGAAGAATCATTTTTTAAGAATAATAATTAATTACTTCTTGTAGTAAAAGTTTTAAAAAAAATAAAATCAATTTGTCAACCATAGCAATATTAAAAAGGAGGTGAAGCATTTACGTTACATAAATAAAAAAAACATATTAAATGATAAAGATCAATAAGTATAATTTTTATTTAATCTAATTAGGTAGTTCTGATAAATGGTGTTCATAAGAAAAACTCTAAATGAAATAATTTAGAAATGGAAACATATAATTAAGTAATAGTTGTGATTCTGATTTATCAAACTCATAACCTAAAAGAGGAAGATAATCCATAAGTTCTGCTTCTTAATCTCCATAAAGAGGTCATAAATATTATAATAAATAAAGAAAAAGTAATAATAATAGAAAAAGAAAAAGTAATTCTGATTCAGGATCACAAAGAAGAAAATAAAAAAAAAGAAATAATCACTCTAAATCTAGATTTAACTATAGAAGAAATAAATTTTCAAGAACTAATTCAAATTCTAAAAACTATTAAAGGAATAGATCAAGGAGTTGATATAATTATTTATAAAAATATTATAAGATTTTTATATATTAATTCAAATGCCTTTATTTTATTTTAATACATTACATAAATAATTGATAAATTAATATATGTTCAGAAAGTAAAGATCATGTTAATGATTGATAAGCTTTTAATCAATAATATATTATAAACTTTATCATGCCTTAAATCAAACCTCCTATTTGGAAAAAAACTGTCGTTGGTAGATAGAATTGTATAGATTCAAAGTATTTTTTAAAAAAGTTGTATCTATTTTGTCCTAAAATATGATTCCTAATTTATATTCTTATTTAATTTATATCTAGAATGAAAAATAAAAATTATAAATATTTATTAAAATGTAGAGTTATAAAAGTTATAAAAATTTTTTCTTAACCTGAATTGTTTGCTTTCTTTTAATTTTGATTTAAATTTGTAGAAACATTTTTTAGGCAGCAGATAACGAATATATGTGGAAGAGATTATGTTTAAAAAAAAGTTTATTAAAATAGATTGACTATTTGTCACATTTCTTCTGATTTGTTTTGAATATATCTCCTTTTTCCTAAATTCATTCTTTCTATTTTTTCTCTAATCAAATTTGTTATTTTTAATTTACATTGTTTTTTATCAGTCTCTTTTTCCATTTATCAATCAAAAGTAATTCTCAGTTTCTTCTCAAACATATACATCCGAATATACATTAATTGTTAAAATGAATAGATTACTCAATTTAATATTCATCATTTTCTGTCTTTCTTATTAAGTTGATATTATTATAGTGCTTGCTCAAAAGTAGCTTTTTGATTTTATATTTATAATGGGAATTATCCATAATCATCATCGCCTTAATTTATAGGAATAAGTTTAGTTTTATTTAATTTTTTACTTAAACTATTTATATCATAAATATGCATTAAATTGCCCTAATTAGGTTGAAATGCGAAAAGATTATTATTGATAAAGCATATTCGATATCCTTAACAATCAATTTTAATATTTTATATAACGATCCACTTTTTACAACATTTTTAATATTCTATAATTAATAGAAATTAATCCCATCCACATGAAATAACTTTATTGCATTCTTCATTTAAGCTTATTTATAAAATACATTTTTATGATCTGTGATTGTTTATTAAAAGATCCATTCATTTTGCTTAATCCAAAACTTAATAGTAAATCGCTACTACTGGATATGATAAGATCTTCATTATAATTCATAATTAAGCAATTTATCTATATGCTGTGTTCTTTAAGTGCTTATGAAAAAATCCATTAATTGTTACTATTGATCGACCAAATAAAAATAAACCCTCCATAGTATATAAACTAATTATATTTGTTCATAAAATTTAAAGTGGTCACAAAAGATTTGTGTTCATTTAAAACTTGAATTTATTTCATCATTCCTTTCCTGAATTCATATAATTTTATTAATTTCTCACATGTTGCTGCTGTAATTGAGCAATCTTTATTAAAAGCAACTGCCCAACACCGCTTCTCTTATTAAATAACTTTGTTTAATAATTTAATAATTAAATGGTTTAATATTGAATTAAGATAAAGATTTAATTCTTAATTATTCTGTTTACTTTAATTATGATTCTAATAATTATTATAAATGTTCTTAATTCGATTATTATTTAACTTGATTTACAATTACAGAATTTATTAATGGTGTCAATCTTAAACAATTTCTGATGAAAACTTAAATTAATCTATTAAATCTAATTATTCAACTCTTGGTAATGAAAATTTCTAATTTTGTTTTGTTAAACTAGGAAATTGGAAACTCTAGAATGAATAATTAATCTATAAAATTATTAATCTTATCAAAAAAAGACTAAAATTATAACAATAACAAATAAATACATCTAATTCTTTTTCTATTTCTTGAAAATCATTTTTTATTTTACTACTAAAAACTTATCTTATCTACATTTATTTATATCTATTAAATTATTTTAATAAACTTTTAATTAATAAAATATGCTTTGAATAAGTGATTGCTTTTTAAAAATATGATTAGAATTCAAAAAGATATAAATTCAAATTTAAAAAAAAAACTACCTAGCTTTTTACAGACAAACTAGAATTTTGTCAAATATTCATTAATAAAGGGAAGTAATATTTATGTTATTGTCTCTTCTTCCTTTCTTAATTTATGTTATACTCTATAGAATGGTCTAAAATCTTGTCTTTAAGTTGTAATAATTATTTATTTTTGGTTAAAAATTGCTTTCCAAATATTCTCAATAATAACTGTAACACTTATTAATGAGAATGTTTATAGCTATAATTTAAAAAGTTATAACTTCATAAAGCAATTTAATAATATTTGGTGATAGATAAATATGCAATAAATATAATGAAATTTTTTTTTTAATCTATTTGGCTTAACATATTTTAATGTAAATATTTGAGATTTTCAGAAACAGTTTTTGTATTATTTTATAATTATTGAAAATTAAATTCAATAATTATAAAATAATTCGTTCTACACCTTCTTTTTATCATCTTCATTATAAATTCCACGGCTAAAACTTTTAATTAAAATATAAATCTACATTAAATATCTATTTTTATCCTCTCTTAATTCCATAAATTATATTATTCCTCTTAAATAATTGAACAAAGACCTATAATTAGATAATTTGATAATTAGTACTACCAATTGTATTTCAATTTTGATACTTATCTTTAATTCATTTTAATCATTATCTGTACACTATCTTTATTTATTGAATTAAACCAACATTTATTAAAATTAATCATTTAAATATTTACTCAACATGATTATCCATTTACATATGTTTTGTTCATTTTCATATTCTCAAATTTCAATTCTTTGGCATCAATTATTACTCCTAATAATAATAATTGTTTTAAATCAATCCATTTTCCTTCCTTAACTCAATTTTTATCATATTTATTACACTACTTGAATGTTTTAGAAACTATTTTCTCATTTTTATTTCCAAAATCCATGGTATTCCACATTTTATATAAATTTATTTTTTATTAAATAATATCATAATAGTTTTTCAAATAATTCAATCTAAACCCCAGTAAATAAATGTTTAAAATTATATGATTCGCCAGAATCCATTTCTTATTCTTTCTAAAGAGCATTTCATTTTCCAATTTTTTTATTTATTACTCCATATTCAATAATCTTCTATAGAAATTACAATTTATTTTAATTAATACAAAATTTTCTATAAGAAATACATCCATATTATCTCTTAAATTTAAGTAGTATAAATAAAAAATAATAGGATAAAAAAATATATTTCCTTATTCTCATATAATTTTCTATATAATAACTACTAACCCTAAAATAAGATTTCAGCTTAATAGTTTTCAATAAATTAGTATATATGTTTAATTCTCCATATAAATCTCATATTAATATGAAAAATTCAGATTTAATGAATCTCATAATATTAATTTATTACTCAATTTATATGTATTAGTTATGAAAAATTTAATTTTTTCTAAGTCAAACAAATTCTGTTGGCATTAATAACAATTATTTCATCATTATTTATGAATTGAACATTGTAGAATTCCAGGTTTTTAAATACTATTACTTTTATTTGATTTTTATTCTACGTAATAAGATATTTTAGATTCATCTATTATCTTTAAAATTGGTACAAAAAGAGCACTCACGTTTATAACAAGGTATTTACATTTAAAATTATTTATATATTTAATTACAATGATTGAAAACTATAATGTGCTTTTATATTTAGGCAATCTTCAAATAAAACCTTTAGAGATTATTATCCAATTTTTGTAGTAGTATTTTTGAATCAAAAAGAAGTAAATGATTTTAACTAGTCCTAGAACTCGTTAAATAATTATAAGATTAAAATCAATATACTATTAAGAGTGATAATAAAAAATTATTCTTAATTAAATAAATTAATTATATTTTGATGAATCTTTTTTTTTCTTAATTATTTTAAGCTTGCTACGCTCTATCTAGTTCCTCATTTTATGATAATATAAATTATTATTTTTAATTATTCATCCTTTTTATGGAGTATAGATCTGTAATTTATTAATGACTTATTATTAATGCTTTACATTTTATTTTTTAATTTATCCGAGGATTTAACATATTTATGAAAATAAAACAAATTTTTATTTATTNTATTAAATAATATCATAATAGTTTTTCAAATAATTCAATCTAAACCCCAGTAAATAAATGTTTAAAATTATATGATTCGCCAGAATCCATTTCTTATTCTTTCTAAAGAGCATTTCATTTTCCAATTTTTTTATTTATTACTCCATATTCAATAATCTTCTATAGAAATTACAATTTATTTTAATTAATACAAAATTTTCTATAAGAAATACATCCATATTATCTCTTAAATTTAAGTAGTATAAATAAAAAATAATAGGATAAAAAAATATATTTCCTTATTCTCATATAATTTTCTATATAATAACTACTAACCCTAAAATAAGATTTCAGCTTAATAGTTTTCAATAAATTAGTATATATGTTTAATTCTCCATATAAATCTCATATTAATATGAAAAATTCAGATTTAATGAATCTCATAATATTAATTTATTACTCAATTTATATGTATTAGTTATGAAAAATTTAATTTTTTCTAAGTCAAACAAATTCTGTTGGCATTAATAACAATTATTTCATCATTATTTATGAATTGAACATTGTAGAATTCCAGGTTTTTAAATACTATTACTTTTATTTGATTTTTATTCTACGTAATAAGATATTTTAGATTCATCTATTATCTTTAAAATTGGTACAAAAAGAGCACTCACGTTTATAACAAGGTATTTACATTTAAAATTATTTATATATTTAATTACAATGATTGAAAACTATAATGTGCTTTTATATTTAGGCAATCTTCAAATAAAACCTTTAGAGATTATTATCCAATTTTTGTAGTAGTATTTTTGAATCAAAAAGAAGTAAATGATTTTAACTAGTCCTAGAACTCGTTAAATAATTATAAGATTAAAATCAATATACTATTAAGAGTGATAATAAAAAATTATTCTTAATTAAATAAATTAATTATATTTTGATGAATCTTTTTTTTTCTTAATTATTTTAAGCTTGCTACGCTCTATCTAGTTCCTCATTTTATGATAATATAAATTATTATTTTTAATTATTCATCCTTTTTATGGAGTATAGATCTGTAATTTATTAATGACTTATTATTAATGCTTTACATTTTATTTTTTAATTTATCCGAGGATTTAACATATTTATGAAAATAAAACAAATTTTTATTTATTCAAGATCAAATGATATAATCTCAATTCAATCAGCTTAAGAAGCATTATTATCTTATTAATTTTAATCTTCATGGTGATGGTGATGGTGGTAGTGGTAACCAACCATACTCATCTCCTGATCTTAGTTATTCATCAATTGTTATTGATAATTGTCATCATCCCAATCCCCTTTTGAAGTTTTGCATTTCTTTCCAAAAATTGCTATACAGCCAAAGACAACTAATATAAAAACTAAATACAACCAAAAATACTCCATTTAATTATATATAATAATAAATTAAATGATCAATTCCTGAATAATGGCCTTATAATTTTAACTTGTGATATTTTTGATTAATAAATAAGAAATATCTTATCGATAGATTTTTTTTAAGCATACTATTTCCACACTATAAATTAATGTTAGTTTTTTATTGAAAACATTCATTCTTATAATTTTTAGATTTTATGAATAGTATCATTTTATTATATTTATTACTTCTATATTTTCTAAGTACAAAATGTTTTATCCTAGATAAATATTATCTCATCAAATTCTCTAAAGTAAATAAGTAATAACTCCAATGAAATTTTGATTATTTTTCCCAATAGTATATTATTTTTATCTAATATATGAAAGCTTTATGCATATTAATTTAAAAATGCTAATATATGAATGTATTCACTCATGCTTCACTACTTTGCTGATGTGTTTAACAAGTATTAGCCTACAAAGAAGGATCTTGATTATTCTGATGTTGTAATTATTGGGTTGCAAATTCTGAATTGTATTAAGCAGATAACTTGATAAAATATTAGAAAATTCTTCTTCATTATTAAGTACTATATATTTCGAGAAATAAATTCCTAAAATGATATATAAAAATAGATAGGTATTAAAAATTTAATTAAAGATTGACCATAACTTTCGTATGGTTAAAAGTCGAAACCTTAATTACCCATGTTGATGATAATTTAATCATAAAAAGATTGTTAATTAAAAAAATCTAATAATAAATAATTTAATTATTTAGCTAATTTCTGTATATATATTGATATATTCACAAATATAAAAAATGACAAGTTGACTTCATTTATGGTGAAGCATGTTTTAGTATTCTTTGATTCTCATTTAATGATGAAGTTGGTTCCAACAATTTCTTATGAACATGGAAAGTATGGTTTAAAGGAATAATATTTGGCATTCAATGAACTTTATGATTATAATATCTATCTTTGCATGTTTAATATCTTGAATCATTAAATTTTAAAATTATTTATACAGGCAAAACTTTTTGCAATAGTTTTATCCAAATAATTTTCATCATTACATTTACTATATAAAAGTAGATTATAAATTATTTGATATGGATGTAAATTAGAGTATCCATTTGTGTATGAAATGCATATATTATTTGTAGAATCAAATCATATCCAGATTAACATGAAGTGTATTATATTCCAGTATTATTCATTTTTGAAGTTCTAGATCATTTTTCTCACTTAAGAAAGAACCCAACCCAGAATTAAGTAATTTTTGCTTTAAATTTCTTGCTAAAAACAAAAAAGTTTTATAATCGAAGAAGATTTTCGATAATAATCAATTAATGGATAAACAAAGAATATTCAAGAACAAAAAAATCTGAATAAGGAAATCTTGAATTGTTGGAAAGAATTAGAAATAATTTTATAGCTCTAAAAGATTTAAGTTTTACGAATAAATTTACAGAATGCTTTCAATAATAAATATTAATAATCTAAGACTAATAAATAAAATTGAAATAATAATAGATTAAAAATTTACAGATTCAAGGTATAGATTCATTATTACAATAATTTGATGATATGAAAAACAATAATAGATTCTTAAGAAGTTTACAAAAAAACCCTTAAATAGTATTATAATAAATTCTAAATATTAATTTATTAATAAAGTTAAAAAAATACTAAGTTTTAAGATTTATTCCTTGATATAATTGAGAACAATTCCTCTAAATTTTTAATAATTACAGCTTCCTTCAAGAAAAAAGTTCCCATATAATTGTTATAAGCATACAAATAATTAAATAGTTTTATTAGACTTGCAGGAAGTACCAACTAAATCAGATAGAGTTGCTTGACTAAATCACATAAACAATGTAAGAGTATTTGAGGTAGGTGTTTAGGATTTAATTTATAGGGTAATAAACATTATAATTATAAAGGAAATACAATAATTGAAAAAAAAAGAATCATAAATTTTAATTAAATATTGTTATTTAAATTGTGTTTGGTGTGAATAATAATGTCCTTTTATATTGCTTTCGTTCAGTTGAAAAAAATTTTCTTATATAAACCTTTTTTTTTTGGGTACATAAGCGTAATCTTTAATTAAATTCATTTAAATCTTTGCTCTTTTACTGGTTTTTTGAATGAACAAATCCTTAAAATCTATTTTAATTTAAGAATAGCTTTAATTCTCTTTCTTTTTACAAGATAAATATAATAATCAACAAAAATTGACACTTGTTGATAAAAATTTATATTAAAAATTAACAATATCATATAATATTAATTAGTATAAAATAAGAAGAACGTTTAAATTTTTGATATTTTTTATATATATAAATATTCAATTTAAAATTGCATTTTATTTGGGTAAATAATTAGTTTTCCTAATTATAACTTCCTTTTGATATTAATAATGATTGTAAATTAACATCTTAATGGGTAACAAATTCGCCTTCTAAGATTTTAGCTCCTTATGCTTATAAATTTGGATACAAGGAGAGGAGTGAAATTGTAACAATTGAGTTATCTAAAAAGTTATAATAATTTCAACCTGGATCAAAATAAGTATTGCTTTGAAGTTGTGTGAAAAATTTTTCCTGAATATCAAATTAACTTTTATCTGAAGGTTCATTTTGTTTTTCTGTATAAACTTCCCTATAACATATGTATATTAATCATAAAAACAAGAAGATAGGGTAATACATTCATGCGAGAAACATTTTGATTAAGAACTATTATATAAATGATCTTTTTACTTTTGTACCTGTTTAAAAATTCCATAAACGAATAGAATA
>CAJJDN010000142.1:277157-299546 GCA_905182985.1 Paramecium sonneborni | reverse complement strand
TTATCTCTAACTCTATGTGATCCAACCTTGAAACTAGGGTTTGTTAGTTTTAAACCTTCACATTCCACCCTTATAGTAAATGTGACCTCAAACTGATGATAACTGAAAGGTATCTTTTTATTTCACCCTATTATGGTGAATTTGAGATGGTCTAGGATTATTTGCAAGATTAAATAGTAGTCGGTAGGATTATTTGAGGTATTTTTTAGAATTTATTTTTTTTTCAAAAAAAAAAAACGGTTCATTTTTTGTTTTTCAAAATATTTTTTATGTCACATTTCTAAGACAATCGCTGATAGTAGGCAAACCCATTAGATGATATGTGTTTAAAATTTGATTTTTATCAAAAATATTTGATTGGGTGGTTGATTATTTTTTTTATTTCAGTTTCAGTTTCGATAGCAATCTAAATACAATTTTTATTAATGAAGTTTATTTAAAGAGTAAAAAAACTTCATGAATATAAATATTGTTTTTTTTATTTATCTAAATAATATTATTTATTTTTATTAAATACATTCTATCAATTTAATCATTTTAAAAAGGAGATTATAATCAAATCTCAAGTTGAAATTTAGAATAAAAAATCAAAAATATAATCGATTGATATATTTAAGCTAACTCTAATACTATATTTTATAATCATATGATTCAAGAGAGCAGTAATGAAAAAACTAATATAAATTTTTGCTCAGATAACAATTATATAAAAAGGAAACAAGAAAACCTTAAAATAGACTTTTGTATAAGGATGTAAAATGTATGCAAAATATGGAATTCGTAAAAGTTGTTAATAACTTTAAAATAATAAAGACTTATAATATAGATTTTTTAAAATGAAATAAACAAACTTAGTTTCATTAATTTTATATTTCTATATTTACTAATGTTTGCTCTTCAATTTTTTGATTATAGGTTACTTATTTAATAAGAAGCTAAGAGTCTTCAATGAGAATTTTAATTTCATTGTATTATAAAAATGATTGCTTAAATAATGGAAAGAAACCCACATAATTCATCTAAGTGGAACATTAATAATTATAGGATTAAGTTTTTAGGGAACCACTACAACTATTGCATTTATTAAAGCTTGCTAACATTTTTTTATCACTCTAACATTTAACTTATATTATAAATTTTAAAGGTGAGACATTCTTATCTACTATATAAGCATAATTTCCATTAATTGTATAAATTTAATTTAATGAGGCAAATTCAACATAAAAAGTTGGGATACTTGATATTTCAGGATTAAACTTCCTGCTTGTTCTTAAACTAAAACATTCTAAAGGTAAATAAGAAGTTGTAAATATATATGATACCCAAACTTAAGAATGACTATTTGGAGTGTCCAAGTTTCCCCCTTATATGATTAAAATATTATGTACATTTTCCCCATGTATATTAGAGAGTCGTACCAGTATTTGTGAATACTGCATTTAATCTGACACCATCCAAATTTGGGTAATCAAATCCTTGTAATGCCAAGACAAACCATTTTTAAGGTTATATAGGGATCACACTACTAGTGTATAAGGTTTATGAGGTTTATAATCCTAAATTAATAAAGGCTTCCTCTATCCCTACAACAACCTAATAACCTACCTATTTTAAATTTTCTATTTTTCCAGCTACTCTTGTAATTCCAACTGTGACTGAATTTGTTGTAATTTAAGTAATCTGAATATACATTTCAACATATTACCGATAATAAGAAGTCGATTGGCCCAGTGTAATAGATACTTGTTAGTACTATAAATGCTGTTTAAGCATTTGGATTTTTTATAGAAAAAGTTTTATCTACTGGATCATTCATATTAAAATTATTTAAAACCTCAACTCTTTGATCATCTATAGCAAACCATCGAATGTAAATTGTTGTCATCTTTTAAAAACCACATTTTATATACATATTGAATGCTAAAATTTTAAAAATATTTACAAGTCTAAGTGATAGAGGTAATTGACAACTAGTATTCCATAGAATTACCGTATAGATCATACTTTTCAGAAGTGAAAAATACTTATGGGATATTTTCAAAAGCACCTGAAAATGTGGTTGTAGCTGTTTTTGTAAATCCATTTTAGCAGTAAAATCCTGATCCAGTATATTAATCAAAAGCTTTGCTTAAACCACTATCATAAGTTATGAAACTTATTGCAACCTTGACTTAACAAAAAAACAACAGTTCTAATATCATTTTAATTAATAAATTTGAATTGTATTATTAAATATATCAACTAAATTTCTGTGTAATTATATTAATAAAACTTTTTTTTATATTAATCTATTTTTATCTGATTTATAGTAATGTAAAAGTACTATCAAATTTCTGAATTTATGACAATAGTTCTCAACTATTATGTTAACATAAGAATCAAGAATTTTAATAGTTATTTACTCATTTCTCAGAGCTTATTAAATTTAAAACATTATTTAAATAATGAACTATTGTTAATTAAATATGTTATATTAATAATAATTAAACACTATTTGATATTAACAGAGACAAGAAAGTGTTAAATCGGTATTTAGTAATCATAAATTTATGAATATATAGTCTTAATTGTTAATTGTTTTATTATAAATATTTATATTCAAGTATTAATGATAATAAATATTAAATAATAAAGATGGTACTAATTTAAATAATAACTATTCATTCATGAATAATTGTTCCAACAATTTTAATAAATAAAGAATCAAAGGAAAATAAGAGTCTAATATCAAAACATTATTTCATCAAATTCTAATAGAAATTATAAGATCAATTTACAAAATTGATGGAAGCTATGATGATTGTTAATCATACATATAAAAATTTCTTTCATTCATAGGTTATAAATAAAAACATTAGAACAATAACTGCAAAATATACTCTAAAACTATGAAAGAATAAATCAATTTATATTAACCTTAGACTCTTGATTATAATGATTAATTAAATCTTTCAAAGACTAAAGAGACTATTAAGAATACTTCAGAGTTAGATTCATTTAAATTTTAATGTTTGAAGTATAACTATGAATTTATTTAATGAAGTGGCTAATAAAAGTGTGATACTATATTAAAATATTAGTTTTTATTGAATTAATAGAAGAATTTTGTAGAATAGGACACGAAAACCTTAAAATTTGCTATTATGATAATGGAAAACTTTATACAGCATAATGCAATTGATTCTAGTGAAGAATCAATTAAAAAATTTAGAAATAAAAGCTAGAGGGATAACAAATAAATTATTGGACTAATTCTTTGTGTTATGACTCATTTTGATTTATGTGAAAATCTAGATTACGATAGAAGAGAATAAAAAAAATCCTTAAAATATTTTTTAGATAAAGACGAAGAACGAGTTGTGTTTAGCAACAATTAAGAATAAGCTGGTTAAGAGGTTAAGAGGAAATTCATCAGGTAATCTCAAAAAATTGTTGAAAAATACTAATATAATGAACAATTCACATTTAAAAATACGATATTTGAGAAGAATATTAAAGTTTTTAACAATCTCTAAATAAATTTGAGATTACTTTGAGTTTAAGTGTTACGTAAGAGTTATTATTAATATTTTTTATATTTATCACTTTCTATTGTTATATAATTAGATAAGTATAATGTATTTAAAAATATTTGCTATTAATAATATTGACAAACAAAATTTCATTTAACAATTGATTATTTTATTACATTATACATCAATACTTCTTCAATAAACTAGACTGAATGATATTTAAAAATAATCTTTTTTACTTATCAATAATAAAATAATCTATTGATTCTAAAATACTTTTGATTACAAATGTAAAATACTACATAAAGTCTTTAAGTTTGTTTATTAAAAAACTTTTTTAAATTAATTACAATAACATGATGTTTAATATTTAATACTAAATTAAGAGAACAAGATCAAAAAATAAAAAAGTATATGCAGTCATTATAGAATTGAATTGAAATAATCTAAATAATTCTGTAAAATATTTTAACAATAACCATCCACTGAATACAAAAGTCCTTCTTTATCTAAATCTATTAATTTTTATTCAATAGAAAATATCACTGATTATACTTCTATTAAAATACAAAATTCAACTTATGCAGCAAATATATATTCAAATATTAAATCCTTTTTCATTTTTTATTTTTTTAATCTAAAAAATTATAACCAAATATAATTATTCACAAAAATGTGTTTTTAAAAATAGTGAATACAATTAACAAAAGGCTTAAAAGGAATCATCAAAATCTTTTTGTTGTTTTTAAAAGACTTTTGGATTAACTATATAGACTCTTATGATTATAAATTTAACAACTGTTTTTATTAATTAATTCAAATTCAAAAAACAAATAAAATAATGGACTTCATTATAAAAATTGGTGTGGATGGTCATCAATTTCTTCTGACTCTTCCAGCAGAGAATAAACGGTATTTATTGTGTATAAGATTTTAGATTACAATACTTATAAGAATAGATTTAAAATGAAACAAAAGTAGATGTAAAAAATTAATTACTTCTAACAAAGAAAGGAGTAAAATTGGAAGATTTAAATCAATTTGATATTGATTAATAATTGCAATAAACAGTATAATAATTTCCAGATGAGCAAAAATTTTATGTAATTATGATAATACTATTGAGATAGACTATATATTTGTTTGATCTAAGTGAAAATCCAGAACAAATTGTATACCCATTTCCTAAATATGAACCTAAAATGGACCTTAAGTAATTGTTATTATCAGAATAAGCAAAAGAAACTCTTGTAAATTTAAACACAAATATTCTTAATCATGAGAAAATATTCTTTTAGCATCTACAAAACTTAAAGAATAAATATATACCTTATTAATAAAAGGTAAAATAATTAGAAAAGATTGGATAAGATTTGGAAAATCAAATATAATCATTTGATATAGTGTTAAAGATGAGTAGAATTACATACAAAAATACAAAAGCAAAGAAAGAGGAGATGACAAAAAAACAAAAAGAATCTTTAGATAGAAATTTATAGACAGTTAAAAAATTCGATGATAGTTTAGAACAATTAAAAAAAATAGAATTACATTCAGCCTTGCAAACTAATTCATAAAAATATTTAAGTGATATCTATTATAAACCAGAATCAATGCTTAAATGGAAAAATAGTTGTTTAAATACTTAATAAAATTTAAAATAAAAAATAGATAAATTAAATTAAGCTATATAGAAATCTAAATAAAAGATAAAAAATGAAAAAACTGAAAATATGACTCAATGTTTGTCAAGTTATAAAACAAATTAATAATAATATTAATAGTTTATTTAAGAAAATAAATCACTATTGTAATCAGTGGTCTAATCAACAATAGATGGTAAGAGTATTAATTATAAATAGAATATAATACTTTAAGATAATATATGATTGATTTTTCATAAGATATTAATGATGAACCAGCCATGTATTATTTATCATAATTTGAATTAACTTCAGAATAATTGAAATAATTTGAAGATTCTGTTATTCATTTAGGTGATCATTTAGAAAAAAGTATTAAAAATATTTATCTTAGCTAAATAAGTATTTATGTAATTCACTTAACTTAAATAATAAAATATGTCAAAGATTTTAAAAGTATTTTCAAATTTAAGAGTTCTTGACAAAGAATTTGAGTAACATAATGAAAAAATTAAATAATATGATGAGGAAGTAGAGAAAATGGAAAAAGACTTTTCATATCTTTTAAATCCAGTTTTATTACCATAAGCTTATTAATAAGCATTGATTGAAACAAGTAGAAGAAAAGAATTTAGAGATATATTTGATAAAAAAGTTAAATCTTTGATGTCTTTGATTGATTAAGAAAAAGATAAAAGAAAGAAATTTTTATAATAGTATGGTAGAATACTTCCTTAAGATTTTATTGGTTAATTAAAAAACTTAACTCCATCTATTTAAATCATAAATGCTTTTGCAGATGCTGAATTACCAAATATAACAGGGTTACATACTGATACATTTAAAAAACGTTAAGATAATGATCTTGATTAATTAAAATAATAGATAGAAGATTTAAATTAATAATGCAAATAAACTCATCTTTTTTATTAAGAAAAAACAACTAAAAAATCTTCCACATATGTTGAATTATTATAGTTAACAGCAAAAAATTCAATGAAAATGTTTATTTAAAGAGCTGAAAATAAACCATTATCATCAATAGATTAAAATTCAGAGAAAACTTAAAGAGAAAATGATTCAAAGTTAATTAATTTAAAGAATGAATTTAGTGAATAATTAAATAATTAAAAATAAGAATGTGAAAAATTGAAAATTAAATTATAGAAATAAGAACAAGATTTTGAGTCTAAATTAATTGAAATCGATACTAAAAATAATTTAATTTCAGAACTCTAATAAAAACTAGATATCTTATAAAATAATACAGTCAAACTAAAGGATGAATTAAATAAATTTGTTAGCAAATGTGAAAATTTGGAAATTAATTTAATTTAAAAAAATAGTGAGATTTCTAAATTACAATCTTTGTAAAAATAACTTAATGATTAATTAAATTAATCTAAATAGATGTAATAAGATTTACTTAAGCATAAATAGTCTTTATAATCACAGAATGAAACTTAAAATGATCAAATTAATGAATTAGATCTATTAAATAAGCAATATCTATAATAAGTCTAGGATTTCTTTTCTTAAGTAGAAACTGTTTAAAATGAAAATGAAAAATTGAAATAGAAACTGAAGATGGTTGAATTAGAAAGAGATAATAAATAAAGTGAATTAGAAAAATAGATATAAGTTTATAATGAATTATTAGAAGATTATATAGAAAAGAATTCTTAATTTGAAGATTTAAATTTAGAATAAATAGAAAAGACTTAAAAAGACTAAAAATTAGAAGAAAATCAAAAAGTTTTATTAAATAAAATTGACAATTTAGATTTAGCACTTCAATAAAAAAATAATGAAATAATTTTATTGAAAAACCATGATTAATTGCAATTTTCAAAAGCATAAGATGATTTTAAGGAAGTATAATTGTAATATGAGGATAAAATTAATTCTTTAACTTAAGAAAATTTAGAGATGACAGTATAAATTTAATCTTTAAAGGGTTAAATTGAGTACTTAAATTAAAAACAGAAATCTGACAACATTATTGAAATACAATAAAAACTAAAATTATTGGATCCTTAATTTTAATTTGATTTATCTTCAGTTTAAATTGGTAAATAGAGCATTTTCATTCCAGCTCAAAATGATGTTTATGTTCCATTATTACTAAAAAACATTTAGGTTTCAAATATATCTGATGATTCCTTATCAAATACAAGTTTAGATTCATCAATCAAATAGAAAGTATATAGAGTGTAACTAACATCAATTCCATAGGCATTAAGAGAATTTATTATGTAATTTGTATTTAAATTTTAGTGATACTGGTTTGCTTTTTATAGCAGAAGTTATCAATATCACAGAAACTGAAGAGTACTTTTAGATTAGTGTGAAATAACCAAATTATATCATAGGATTTGAAGGTTAGGATAACTAAATCAAAAGTTTTACTTTATGAAAATATAATTCATTTTAAATTATTGATATTTATCTATTAATTTATTTTTAGTCTCAAATTTATCAAATAAATACTAGAAATAAGTTCTTTCATCTAACATTTGAAATTTAAATGCTGTCACATCAACTATCAAAATTTATATTATGTATTATAGAATCGATAAACTCCACAGCCTAAAACCTTAGAAATCAAAGTCACTTAATTTTTCGTATACACATCACAACACTAAGTCTTAAAAGAAAATATTTTCTATAAATAATTCTATTTTTGGCTAATATATAGCAAAATTAGCTAATAAAATAATTTGAATAGAACTAATTTTATCTAGATTATACACCTCATTTTTCATTAATTTCAAGTATTAATTAGCTAATTGTTATTTTTTTTTTTTATTTGAGCAATTTTCTCATCGTATTATAGCTGAAGTTAGCCTAACGCTGCTTTATAGAATGAAAACTTTTTTTTTAATTATTTAATTGTTTGAATGTAATTATATTATTTTATATAAACTATTTATATATTTTTCGTAATTGAATTGATCATGTTTAAATTTTCTTGTTTTGCAAATATTGCATTTAAAAAAATTGCTTAAAGAAATTCTTTTTAATAAATTGAGATGCTAAAATTTTGAATTTATTTTTTCTAGTTCTATCAACTGAAAAAGAAATTCTAACCCAAAAATGAAGAGCTAAGTATTTCTTGTATTTTCATAAATGCTGTTATGTTAATTAAAAATTATGAAGAAATCCATTTTATTAATACATTATGGTGGGATTAATAAAATCTGAATATGAATAAAACATTAAAATTTAATAGAAGATAGCAGTAGCCATCTGAATAGATGGGATTTTGTGTTCAATGTTATAGCTTCATTCCAATCTAATAGATTGACTCTCATTGTCTTAGTTGTATGGAGAGTAAAAGAAATAATGAATATTGTTTTGAGAACATATCGTTTTAATTAGATCATATACATTAAGTTGCATCGAATAGAATAATAAAATGTGAATAGGGTTCTGAAAAGTTAAAATATTTAATAAGAATTTAAGAACTTTGCAAACAGATAGAAAATATAAAATGTTATAATATATTGAGTATAAAGAAGTTAAAAGATATAGAGAGTGAAGTAAAGGTTCTTATTTCTTATCCTCCATAATCTGTGACTGTTATAATGCTATTAACAAGATTAGAATCTCTTTTAAAAGAAAAGTTAGAATTATAAAATTAACGAAAGTTAATTACTTATAATTCTATTCCTTTAGATAGTGAGGTAAGAATAAAAACTGAATAAGTTGATAGTGAAGGTAGCAACTCAAGATATAATTATAGAAGATATTAATCTGAAAATAATTAAAAATAATAATTAGAGTTTAAGAGAAATTTTTATTCTAAATGCCTTGAAATGAAAGTCAATCTACCAAAAAGTCATCCAAGTCAATAAATTTTGGTTTAAGAAATATATAATTATGTAATTAGAAAAAATTACAACTAAGAATAGGCTTATAATTTTATATAAAAATGTTTTAGTGAATAGAAAAACAATTAAGTATGAATTATCTTATTTATATATTATATACTTAATAATATATTAAATATTAATAAAATTGATTTGAGAAAAAGGATTTGATTGAGTTTATAAATAGATAAAATTAAGCAATTTAATTAGCCCTCCTCATTTTGTGTATTTAATTTAAATGTTAAAGATTGATAAAAATAATATGAAATTTGAATAATATAAAATATAAGTTAATAATAAAATAAATGAAATCAGAATTTAGATGGTTCAGCAGTCATAGGTTCATTTGAATCATGACAATAACCATTGAATTAAGCTAATATTATTATTATAATATATACCTTAAATAGAATTACGTCTAAGCATAATATCATTTTCTTTAGTATCTTGATCAGTATCCTAAGTTGATCCTCCAGAATTAGTACAATTGCGTGGTAAATATGGAGCTTATAATTCTTTATTAAGTAATTTATTCCATTCAAATCCATTAAACCATGGATGATTCTTTACAGCTTCTGGATTATCAGAACCTAATCTTTAAGCAGGTTTTCTTTATATTAACTAAATTAATTATATATAAAGATACTTAATTTGCAAAATCAGCTGCTTCTAATGACCATGAAATAGGTATTTCATTTTTTTTAATTTAAACTTGTTTTGCTAATACATTATCTCTAATTTCTTATCTAGATCTTCCAATATATGGTCTTCTCCCCATCATACATTCATAAACAATAACACCTAATGCAAAATAATCTACAGCTATTCCATGATTTTATCTGCATAATACTTCTGGTGCCATATATCCTGGAGTTCCACTTGTATCACTTGAATTATCTGGCCTCCATATTCTTGCTATTCCTAAATCTGTTAATCTTAAATATCCTTCTTAATCAAAAACCAAATTCTCAGGCTTCAAATCTCTATGAATTATTCCTTATTAATGCAGATATTCTAAAGCTATAATAATACAAGCACAAAAAAATTCTAAATTAACAATTTATGTTACTCGTTTCTTCTTCTGAAAATCTTTTATTCTTCCCTATATGATATCTAAGATCTCCTCCACTTAATAAATCCATCACTAAATATAAATTCTCTCTATCTTAAAATGCAGCAACCATATTTATTAATGATGGATGTCTCAATTAACATAATAATGTTCTTTCATTCATAACTGATGTTACACTTTTCTTTGCAATTATTCTAGATTTCTATTATTTTATATACTTTGCCTTTGACATCATTTTCAATGCAAAATAACTTTTATTTTTTCTTTTCTTCACTTTCCAAACTTTACCAAAACCTCCTTTACCTAAAACCTCTATAAACTCAAAACTATGAACAGATAAGACTATAAGATATATCTATCTAAGTACTTGATGTATCTCCAAACTCTTTCTTGTCAGTAATGTTACAATTGCCCATTATTTAATTAATTTTAAGTTATAACTCAAACTCAACTTTTTCAATTGTTTTTAGATCCTTTCATTTCCCTTCTCTATCTTTTATTAAATAAATTATTTCGATTATTCTTTAAAATAATACATTTGTTTCATATAATCCTTCTATCAATTATTATACTATTTGATTCATCAATAAAGTTTACTTTATTTTACAATTTAGAGAAGTATAAGCATTATAAATATTTCAATTTAATCTTAACTATTTCTTCAAGGTTCTGTTCAAATAGATGAATTGTTTTATTCAAATTATAACCCTTAACTCACTCTTTTTTTGTTTATAGAATGTGTTTTTAAATTTTCAAAATCCTCAAAATTTTATGATGATTATTAGTAATTATTATTCATTTTTTTTAAATGTTTATATAAGCATTTATTGGAAAAATAAATTTAAAAAGAATGAAGTAAATACCTTGGTAAAATGAAAGATTAATAGAATTTTTAAACATTTTTCAACTATATTCTGATTTAATTGATAAATAATATTATTCTAATTGGAATATTACTATTTATATTATGTAAAGTAAGATAGAGTTGTAAAATGTTTAAGATTATTTGAATTTTTCAATAATGCTTTAAAAGTTCTTTTAAATAAATACAATAACATTTGTAGTATGAGAATGATATTGTAATTTTAATTTGGATAATTAATAATAAAAGTAACTAAATTTGAAAGGAAGAAAAACAGCTTATGATATATAACTAGTTTTATGATTTGATTATCTACTTAATTATATATAAAATAAGAACAAAATGATATGACGTATAATTGGAAGTGCCTCTAATCGTTTTAGAATAATGTGAAAAACGGATAAATTAAATAAAAACGAAAACTAAACAAAAAAAACAATAGATGTCGAGAGGTTAAATTATAATATATGAGGTAGATATGTATGAAAGTAAATCGAAAAGAAAGAACGACAAACGGAAACAAAATCAGTAATCTCCGATGGTAGATTATGAGAATGATAAAAAAAAGGTGGGGAGATGGACACCTGAAGAGGATGAGAAGCTTTAAAAATTGATTGAAGGTTTTGTATAAAAATTAATGAGTAGAATATGGAGAAAAGAGTTGGCGAATCATAAGTGACATGATGGAAGGTCGTAGTGCTATATAATGTTTACATCGATGGACTAAAATACTTAAACCAGGACTAAAGAAAGGTAGTTTTGAAGTATTTATAGTTTAGGACCTTGGTAAGATGATGAAGATGAGAAGCTATTAGAATGGGTAAAGAATAATGGACCTTGTAAATGGTCTTTGTGTGCTGAAAATATTGCAGGAAGGTCAGGAAAACAGTGTAGAGAACGATGGTTTAATAATCTTAATCCTAATGTTAAAAAAGGAGGATGGACATCTGGTTTATATCTAATCACTATTCGTAGAGGAGGATCATGAAATATTTAAAGGCTATCTATAGTATTCATCATCTTGGTCAAAAATTGCTAAGAACTTATCAGGTAGAACTGAAAATTCGGTTAAGAATAGGTTTTATTCTACTGTTAGAAAATTATTGGCTGATTAAGAAAAAAATGGAATATCACTTAAAGTAATTCCATTTCATTTATTATATATTTAGATGCTTGAAGCCTAAGGGGAAAACGGTACTTCTGCTTTATAGACTTTTGTTAAAGAACATCTCTAAAAATATGAATAACAAATGTAAATGTAAATGGAATAAGAAGAACCTGATTCAGATAAATCAATGTAAGAAGAAAAAGTTGAAGAATCTGATATTAAATCTGAAGATGAAGATGATAGCAAATCTAGAAAGAAAATGTAAGCAGAAACTTATTAAGAATAAAATTTACTTTATAGATTACTTAAATAATAGGGAGGACCTATTAAAAGAACATCATGTATGAAAGATTATTCAACTATCTATAAAAAATATAAAAAAAGGTATAATCAAAAAAAGAAAGATAAAAAATTGTCAGATAAAGTTGAGAATCTCAGAAAAATGATTCTTAAAAAAGATGATTATAAAAATTCATCAGAAGAAAAAGAATTAGACTTTTAATAAAATCTTGAATAATAATTAGCTAATTTCTCACAATAAAAAATGGATGCTCAATCTCAAAATGGAGATTCTGATAAAATGAATGAATTTTAAGAAAAATTATTAGCATTTTTCAATTAACAATTAAATGAAGTCATGAAAAAATTTTATGTAGAAATGGGAGATCCAAAATAAGCCAAATGGTAAATGATTTTAGCTCCAGATGATAATAAAATTTAATAATAACAACAATAATAATAATAACAATAATAATAATAATAATAATAATAATAATAATAATAATAATAATAATAATAATAATAATAATAATAATAACAATAATAATAATAATTGCAAGAAAATAAAAAAAAAACGAAAAGACAAATTGCTAAGAGTGTCAAAGTCAAAGAAGAAGAAGATGAGCAAAATTAAATGGTTATGAATACATTTCTTTAGAAATTTAATCATCTTGGTTAAATTGGAATTACTTAATTAGGGTATTATATTAAAATTATTTTAGAGCAAATGTAAATGAAGGTAAAAATGAAACCGAAAATCAAATGGTTCAAGATGCAAAAATTGATTAAAAAATGATGTTTTTAATTAGTTAATTACATACATTAGAAAATATGTTAGGTGATACGAAAAAGGAATTCAGTAGACTAGAAGCTAGTCTTTATGAAAAAATCAACAATACTTCATTTCACTCTAATAATTCGAGTGAAAAGAACTGATACTTAATTATTGTTATTTAAATTCTATGATTTAGTGTCAGCCATATAAAATAAATTAATATTCTTTTATTTTATTGTTTACATAAACTAAATATAATTAATTCTAACTCGTTCATCATTAAAATAAGAATTAATTGGTTGCAAAATAATACTATTTTAATGATAATCATTCAAAATAGTTTCTCTCTTAAAAGTTAAATTTCAAATTATCGATTTCTAAATATTAAAAACTTTTTGCTTTTCTTTAATGCTTTAACGAATTTTCTCTAAAATTAAAAAATAATTAATTATAATTAAAACTCAAGATTACGATATATAGATATATGTTTGAAAAACCCCTTATAAAAGAATTTCTGAATCATAGTAAATTTCTTATATGATTTAAGAAAAAAAGGCTTTGAGTTGTTTAAATAATAACAAAAAAATAATTTTTGTTCATTATTGAGATCTTTTGATCAATTGAAACAAAACTTAACTTCTAGAACTTCAAATCGATTATTTTTGAGGTTTTTATTGACTCAAACCTTTGTTTTTAGAAATCTTTTTGTTTATTTGTTACTTTCTAATTTTACTTTTAGAATCTTCTTATTATTATTTTGCAATTTCTACTTCTTAAGTTCTCAGTACTTTATGATGAATAAATTGAGAAAGCTTAATAATTTAATCTGTAAATAATATTTATTTGTCTTAAGTATATGCAACTATGGCTAAAGCAAGTTCAATATGAGAATTTTTGTAAATATCGAAATCTATATTAATTTAATAAAATACCTAAAAGAATAAACATTAATAAACTCTAGATATTTTCATTAATTTCAATATTCATAGCCATCAAATAATCTGATGAAGTTATGTGGTTTAGCTGAAATCCCATAACTTTTACTATCTATTCTTCCATTTCATCATAATCTCTATTCTAATATAGACTCTAACCTTTAGAATCATATAGTTTTATTTAATTCATCATATTTGTTTCATTAAACTAAATGTTATTTCATAATTACTTTAGATGCCAAAGAGTATGCTGAAATTCCTAATAACTACAAATATTCTTAAGTTATCTTAAAATAATTAAGATAAGTATCAATATATATGACTGCTAGCTCTAGGGTTTTTAGAGAATGCCCAAATTGAGAAGCTTACTAATTATATATGAAAAAAACTACTGCTACTATCCATTAAACTAGTATATCTCTCCTACATATGCCTTATGAATCAATTTAATAGAATTCATTCAACTTATTTATTGGTTTAGACTAAGAAATTTTAAAATATAGATACTTTTTCTCTATTTAATAAATCTCTTATTATAGAAGAATAAGCCATTCTGATTTATTATCTGAATAATAATAATAAATCTAAGTTCCACTTATAATTCAAATTTATAGGCAAATATTAGATGTATCCGAATATTTTCATATATCAAAGTAGAAATTTAAATATTCCAGAACAAAAAAATACTAAAAAATTATTTGAATCCATTTCATTACTATATCTAAGTTGATAGTCTCTTTACTAAACTCAAATAACAAATAAATAATTGTAAAAACACATTCTAAATTTTAAAATTTGCTATTGAGGTAACTAACTATCCTCTTTAATGGTATATTATTATTTAAACCCAAAATTAAACTTATAAGTTAAATATTTTTTAGATATTTATTTATAATATATATATTGATTAATTCTTAATAAATATTTATCATGTCTTATCAATTTTTGATGAATATCATAAGAAAAACTAATATTGTATTCATCAAAAAATTTAACTAAGTCTTCTAAGCCTCAAATATTAGCTACTTTCAGGAGTTTATCATCATTGTTTCTGCCATTAGAAAATTAATATTTTAAAAAATTGCTAAGGGAAAAATAGAGATTAGAGTCCAAACATATTATTTTAGTCAAAATATTTATATTGAATTAATTATTTTTCGGGTCTTTATGATGAATGGTTCTCTTAATTCAATCTTCTTTCTTATAAAAATAGAAATGATTCACTCCATAATCTCTATAATTTGAACTTGATCATCAATAATAAAAATGCTTGCATATTTGATGTCTTATTGTATAATACCTTTAGTATTACTGGTAACTAATACTTGAAAGAGTTTATATTATAGTTTTTTAATATCAACTTAGGTTAAGTCATGACAATAATTATTATTAAATTTAGTATAGTTAAATAGTTTTATTAGATATCTACCATTTTAACATTATTACAGCTGCTCCCTTTATTAATTTTATTTAATCTTTACCTTCCATATCAGCCGAACATATTTATATTGTTTTATGATTTATTATTATACAACAGGTAATCTATCATTAAATCTTATTAAAATCTTATCTCCAAGTTATTATTAATAATATAATTGCTCATTTTAAAATTAATATCATTAGACAATACTTAATTTTTATTTGCAAAAGAATATATTCTAGAAATCCTCAAATTATTAAGATCAATAAATTAATCTTATATTTAAGGATCTAAATATTCTACAAATTGCTGTTTCAAAATATAAATTCTTAAAATTAACCGATTTCTGACTTTTTTCACTTTAAAACTATTGCATCATGAGGATTTGAGCAAATATTGTAATGAACAATATAAAAAATAATTAAATAATTAAATAACGAAATAAAATAGAAAAAAATGATCACGGCCAGTCTCGAACTGGCGGCCTCGTCCTTGTTAGGGACGCGTGATAACCCCTACACCACGCGATCATATATAACTATTATAACAGATTTCTATAGATTAATATTCATAATAATTAACAATATTCTTTTTGTTTCATTTTATTTTTTGTAACTAAAGTCAAATAAATCTTATAACAACAGTCTTTAGTAGAATTAATATGTTTATATTTATTTCTAATTCAAATAATAGCTAAAGCTGTTTTCAAATAGTATTTAAAAGAATTCATAAAAAGAGTGATTTATTTGAAAGATTGAATATAATCATATTCTTTAAAAGATTTTTAGTTGAAATTTAATTGAAACTTTTATAAGTTAAACAAAATCATTTAATTTTATTATTTAAACAATTCTCCTTTAAGAATTTGGCTAATAAAAATGAATGAGCTTAATAATATCTCTTATTCTAGTTTAATAAAATATTATGTAATTATTCAATTTCATTTGTTGTTAATTTATATATACAGCTATACAAATAGTAAAATCCTATTTATAGTAAAAGAGGAAGAAGCTTAATAATTCATCTTATTTAAAAGATTTTTAGTCATTTTATAACGAATTAAAAAGAATCAAAAATTTACATTTAACAAAAATGGTAGTCTTTTGTAAAATTGTTATTAATAGTTATTAATACACAAATAGTTGAATCACAATTTTTATAGAAGATTTTAGTAACATGAAGCTTTTTATCGAGTTCTAAATAAATTATATATATATATGAAGCTAGTATGATTATATTTATTTTGGATTTTAAAACATTTATGTACTATAATTTACAATTATTCATTATTCATAATTCATAATTCAAAGTTTTTTTTTTTCTAGTTTTTTTAATGCTTTTACTAATTAATCGCTTATTTTACATAACATGTCTGCATGTTCAATATCTTTGGTTTTTTATTTTTCAATTTATTTTAGTCTTTCTTTTAGGATTTGAAATTCACAATCTTTTTGTGTTAATTAAATTTATAAAAGTTCTCTTTGTTCCTATAATCTTTATCTATCTTCTTTTAATATCTTGATTTCACCTTCATAAGTTAATTTAATTCTGTCAATTTATGCTTAATTTTATTCTTTACTATCAAATATAGCCTTATTGTATATTTTTTCTTTTTCTATTTCAACTCTTGCTTCATAAATATCATCTAATTTTTCTTTTAAATCCATAAATTTTTAGTTAATATCTTTTAAAGTTAAGTTAAAAGTTTATTAAGTTTATAATTGTTAATTCTTTAATTCTTTTTTCATAAATAAATCAGGATTTTCAAATAGTTCTCCCTTTCTAAATTCAAGAGGCGATGTATTATCCAATTCTAATAATTTTTTTTCATACATAATTCTTTCTTCTTATAAAGTAATTTTAACTTAATCTAATTGTTTATATAAATTTTCCTTTTCACTCTTTAAAATTTCTTATAAGGTATTAATTTAACTTTTTAAGACATTAATTTCTTATTTATAATCTTCTTCTCTTCTCTAAAAATTCAATTACATAGTATTAGCAACTTTTTCAATAATTTACATAACTAATTCTAAAAATGATACATAACATTCATGATTAGAAGGAGGTTTTGCTTCTTGAAAGTAAATCTAATTAAATAATAATACTAAATAATACTTTTTTAATATTATTAACTTAAGCAATAATATGTTATACATTAACTAATTTTCCTTATTCTGAAAGTTAATTTAAGATATCATACATTTTACTAAAGTAATTTATGAAAATAATACTTTGAAATAACTTGATTAATTCTTTTGGATTTAATATAATTTTCTTAGAATATGACTTAAGATTTTTCAGACATTTATTTACTCAATTATAGAACTCCTTCAATCTATCTTTGTGAAGCAATGTGATAATTGAATATCGATTCTTATGCTTTTACACTAATGTGATTTAAATTGGCAAATAATATTTCATAAGTTGTAGGTAGAGAGATTTCAGATGATAAAATTTCTTTAGCTTTTTCCATCATTTTATTAAACTCTTTAGATATAATTCTATCCCAAACATTTTCAATATTAGGAACACTTCCATTATTAATAGTAGTAACATATTAAGTAACCAATTCAATTAATCTTTTTCCATTAAGAGGTGTATTTTTATACATTTTTGGTTATATTTCTAATAATGTATTTTAGATAAGTTAATTCAACTAGATTTTAAACTCATATCTTAATTCAGAATATGGTACTTGATCAAGTTCTCTTAATTATCTTTCATCTGCAACAGGTCTAACTAAAGTGTAACAATTTCTTCTCTTAAAATATTTAGTAATAGCTTATCTAATTAAATTTCTTTATTTAAATTCATCAGCAAAACCTTATTATTCATCAAGACATTCCTCTAAATAAGTATTTGGAGTTGAACCTTACAAATCTAGACCAAAATCTCTTATTACCCAAGTAATTGATGGAAGGTATTAAGTGATAAATTCATCATCTCCTAATAAATGCTTACTAATATTAGTTGTAAATGAAAGTGTTTCTAATGATTTCTCATCAATTACTTACATCACGTTGTAAAGTAAATTAGAACTAATTAAACATGCAAGAACTAGCAACCTAGCATCGTTATTTTAGTCTCTTTCATACGAATCTGTTATTTTACTTTAAAAATATTACTCAATCCTTCTGTGTCTAGAAGAAGAATTGTAAGATTATCTGATTCAACTCTTTTGCCCCAAATCCAAATTCCTTTTGTACAAGGATTTGTACTTGATCCTAATGCAAATCCTGTCTATTATCCTGCAAATCTATTTAACAAATAGGACTTTCCTGTCCTATATTATCCTACTATTGAAATTATTGCTATATTTGTTTCAATCGATTAGATGAATTATACAGCCTTCTTAGACATCAAGAATTTTCCATCCTCATCTATATCAATGAACAATATCGGTTAAGCAAACTCTTATTACATTCAAAAATAATTTATTATAAATATTTATTTATAAACTCTATAGAAAATTTATTAACTTTATAGAAAATTTATTAACTCTATAGAAAATTTATTAACTTTATTGAAAATAACTTCAGACATTGTAAATCTAATTAAAATAAAATAATGTATATTATAATAAACGTATTTATTATATATGATTATAGATTTATTCATGAGAAATTATTTTAATAATTACAGACATAATATGAGAAATACATTAAACAATATTTGATATTTAATAATTATATTAGATAATGTTATTTATCAACGATAAAATATTATCTAAATCTTCTTAATTATATAATTATGAAATTATATATAAATTAATATGAAGGCATTAAATTATTTATAAGAAAAAGCAGAATAAGAGGACACTGGCTTTATTCCATTTAAAAATGAAAGAGATGAATTAGGAAATCTTAAAGGCTTGACAAAGAGAAGTATTTCAAGAACGAATAATAAAAAAAGTGAACACATCTTTGATAGGACAACATCAAATACTTCTAAAACATCTTAAAGGTAGAAATTAAATAAAAAATTATAATAGAAATAAAAAAGTAAGATTTCTAAAAGAAATTTATTCAGCACATGGAAATTCTGATTGGTGCAGTTTAACAAATTTACGTAAGCTAGATAAAAGATTCTAATTGAATATTGATACAGAGTTCTAAGTTCAAAAACCACTTACAGGTTTGAATCAAAAGTTATAATTTAATGAAGGGATTATTAGAAAATTTACTACAAACATCTGTAATTCACCTAGACTTGGTAAAAAATAAAAAACTGAAAATTCTATTCCTCCTTTGGGTTATTATTAACCATAAGAAATTTTTAAAAAGTAACCTATGCTCGTATTCATGGATTAATAAATTTCAATTAACAATAGATTATCCTAACATAAATTCAGTAGAACTGAAGCATCTACTGCTTAACCTGGCCTTAGGTAAAAATATTCACCAAATAAACATTCTCCAGTTCCCTAAGAAATATTACAGAAAGCTTTTAAGACAGAGAGAATCATAACTTAAGAAAAATACAAATATATTCCTTAAATGGTTGATGAAAAAAATCTCGATAATATAACAGCTAGAATTAATTTTATTAGATAAAAAATCTAGCATTCAAAAATCAACAGTATATCGAATTAATGATTCTTGTACTTATTTATTAACAAAACTTAAATTTCTTATCTACCTTAAATATTATAATATTTTCTTTATGAATTTTAATTAAATATATTCTTATTTCATTGTTAATATTTTTATTATATAATTATCATATTAATTCAAAAATAAATGAAAAAGGTATTTTTATATGAATTGATTTTTGTTGCTCATGTTAAATTTTGTATTTTAATACAAATGCAATCAGTAATATTACCTTTTCAAAATCAAATTAGTAGATTTAGATAATTTAGGATCCCTTAAAAAGTATAATAATAGAATTTTACTAATAGAGGAATTAATGCTAATAATTATTCTTATTTGATTTATTTAGTTTCTTTGGATAATGTCTAGGGTTAATGTTTAAATAACCTTTTTGAAAATTTTAGATTAAATTAAATTTTTATAATGGCATGATATAGATAATTTTCTGTTTTGATAGAATATAAAAGTATTAAATATTAATAGATGTTTTAATTTGCTAATAAAATATGTTAATTAGCAGGAATAATAACAATATTATATATTTGAAAATTGATTAATTATCCAGTATATGAATTTCGTAAAAAAATAGAAAATAGAGAACTTAGTGATAATGTTGTTTATAATTAAATTTATTCAAATATAATATTTTTAATATGTATCTAAATAAAGTAAAAACATTAAATAAATAGAATAATTTAAGTTCTATTTATATTTTTCATAGACTAATAAAAACCAATATTTTTTTATGTTAATAATTATATCTCTTTAATTCAGATTCATCATTACAATCATATTTTTATTTCTTTTTCTTTTAGAATATCTACTAAACCTTTTCTGTAAATTTATGAATATATTTTATATAATATTAAATTTAATTATTATTATTATAATGAACTAAAATTCATTTTATGATTATGTCCACCCACAATTGAAGTACAGTGTGTTTGATAGTCATATGCTAATCGATAGAGAAGAGAAAAAGCGGTATTAGGAACCTGTAATCTATTATTATATGTTAGGTTGTAACTAAGGATTGCAATCATCCAAGATTCTGTTTTGAAAAGAAAGAAGCCATTTAATAGATCATGTTAAATAAAATTTATAAATGTCCATAATGTCAAAAAATTGCTAAAAATGTAGGTGATTTAATTTAAGATTGGAGATCTTAAGCATATCGAGAATTCAATTAATACATTACTGAAGTTACAGTGATTAGAGGAATTATGGTTAACAAATATGTCAGAAATAAAACAAGATATCAGAACTTTTTTATGTAAGAAGTTTATTAGAATGAATTTTTAAATATGTTTGAAAGAATTAGTTAGGAAAACTCTATTAATTTTTTAATGAAAAACAACTTAAGCAGTGGTTAAGATTAGAATAGAAAAATTTAATTTTGGAGTTTCTGTTTGTTAGATAAAGTAAAAATTACTATTCCTGTTAGAATAATTGGATGTAAGCATTATGAGTGCTATGAATTAACAAGTTTATTATTTTATTAGTAGTAAAACTATTAAAAAAAGCAATTCTTAGAATGCACTCAACCTGGATGTTCAAATAGATTAAAAATTGCCCATTTAGATTACACATTATTATCAACTTAATAATTTGAAAATAATTGTGTTTAAGAATAAGATATTCAAACATTATTTGATGGTATTTAAATAGATTTTGATTTATTAAATGCAATAAAAAGAAGTCATCCAAGTTCATACAAATTTTATTATAATCAGGGCACTTAAAAAATTGAAGAAGATGTATAAATAATTAATAACAAATATATTGATCCATTAATAGAGAAATATTATTAAAGTAATAAAGAACTTTAATAAAGATAATAATTCGATGATTTTTAAAATTCAATATTATAATCTGCAATTTCGGTAAGTTAGGGAGATCTGTTGATAGATGAAAAATAATTAGGCATAAGAATAGCCTTATATAAATATAGAAATTATAAAGTAAAAATGGTAGATCTTTTAACAAATATGATAATTGAATACCCTGTAAGATGTAAATTCTGCACTGATTTAAGTGTTTGTATGGATATGAGAAGTTATATTGCAGATTTTACTTATTAAAAAAAGATATTCCCAAATAAAAATTATACTTGTCCTCTATGTAAAACACCGTAAAAAGTATCAATGATTAGAGCAACAATTTAATCCAACATATATCTTGATTCAAACATGCTTTCATATATGTTTACAGATATGTCCTATACCTAAGGAACTTAAGTATTTGAATATAAAGGTTAGTAATATATGCTTTAAGAATTTATGGATAGATAAAAAATCAGAAGAGAAGACTATATAG